>JADRCD010159955.1:0-17667 GCA_019843815.1 Montemys delectorum | reverse complement strand
GGCAGAGATTAACTATGGAGCAGAGACTGAAGGATGGACAAGCATATAGCTATCTCCTGAGAGGCTCTTACAATACCTGACTAATACAGATGTAGAGGCTCACAGCCATTCATTGAACTGAGTACACTGTCCCCAATGAAGGAGTTAGAGAAAGGTTCTATGGAGCTGAAGGGTTTGCAGCCCCTTAGGACGAACAACAATTACTAACTAGTACCCTCAGAGCTCCCCAACAAGGACTATACAGAGTGGGACTGAATGTTCTGGCAGCATGTGTATAGTAGAGGATTGCAAATTCGATCATCAATAGGAGGAAAGGACCTCAGCCTTGTGAAGGTTTTGTGCCCCAGTGTAGGGGAATGCCAGGGCCAATAAGTGGGAGAGGGTGGGGTGGCAGGCATGGGGAGGGGGGAGGCAAAAGGAGTTTGTTCTTGTTGTTTTTGTTTGTTTGTTTGTTTTTTGGAGGGGAACCTGGGAAAGGGAAAATTTACATGTAAATAAAGAAATTATCTTAAAAAAAAAAAAAAAAAAAAGAAACTCTTACATTTGGGTCTCCGGTGGCTCTTAGTTGTAGTGTGTCTTGTCTGTGGAGAGACATACAGGTCCTGTTCTTAAGTCATAGCATCCGCTGAGAAGATGTTCTGGCCAGTGCTCCCAAGGCAGCCAATTCACCCCAGCTGTTCTCTCTTGCTCCATGCATCCCGATTATGTTTCTTATCATTGACCCGACCATGTTGGCTGATCTCCGAGTTACTCAGCACGGAGGCTGGCCAACCCTATAGCCATCCCTTCCCAATAGCACCTATGTTTGGTAGAAAGTTGTAGAACCCCCATCTCTGTGACAGCAGCTCTGTGTTTGAGACCAAGGCACCTTTTGTACTGTACTTCCCATGGCAGACTGTGCACATCACCCTGAGTGCTCCACATGGAATCACTGCTCCATTTGGGATTCTTTGCCCCTTCAGAAATCACATCACTACTTCAAGAGTAGCCAAGCTAGACAGTTCTTGCCAGTGACCACCTTCATGGCCTGTTCCTGCCCCTGCACTCCATCTTTTGGGAATTCTGAGCAGAGTGGGTGCTGTCAACACAGGCAGGCCTGTCTCACCAGATTTTGATTTCTTTGTTGTGTTTCTATGGAGCTGGAACCCAGGCACTTCCATGAAATAAGCACTGAGTTACCAACTTGCACCCTACCTGAGCGGGCCAATCTTTAAAGGCTCGTCAGAGATGCAGCTAGGTAGCAGAGCACTTAGCCGTGTGTACTTGGGCCTGCACTCAGCCCAGCAGCAGAGATAGAACAGAAAATGTCTTCAGAAAAAATTAGTATCTATTCCTGCAGTTTGACTCACTGGCCATTCTTAGGTCGTCTGCTCTTTGCAAGCATTTTGTTAGACAGCTTCATGTATAAAACAAATTCCTCCAGGAGTTTAATTGAGAAGTTAGCATAGAGCATCTCTTAGAACAAGACAGAACAAATCTCGAAAAACAAAACAAAACAAGAAAAAAAAAAAGAACAAATCCTGCAGCAGTGTTCCCTTTGAATGGGGAACACTTGAGAAGCAAAGGATGAGCTGAGCCATGAGGAATGAGAAAGTTAGAGAGCATGTGCCGAAGAAAGATTATTCACATGTGGGTAAGAGAACAACACAGGCAAGCAAGGGATGGAGCGTGTGTGTAAACAGGCTGTAGGAGCAGTGGCTGCCACACCATGACAGCTGGGGAGGTCATTTCAGGGGATGGAAAGGAGGCTACCCATTCCAGCCTGCTGGCAGAGGATCTTCTCAGGAGTCACAGACCACAGCCCCTATTTATCTCTGCTGGTAAGGGGAAGAGCTGCCCCTCAGACGTCTGCCATGTTGTAAGGCCAGGGTGGTTGGTTCATGGCTGTGATGTGCTTTCCTGACTTCTAGAACAGGGAGACTGGCTCTTAGTTGGTTTTTGTTGTTGTTGTTGGCTGAAAGTCTGTAGTTAATCTCAAATGCTTCGGCCACACATCACAAACTTCTTTGTGTAACTGCAACCAAGTTCCCAAAATAATGACTCTGAGACTTAATTATGAATAAATGCCTGAGCCATAAGCTTTTTCTTGTTCCCTGATAGTACCTAACTTATATAATGTGTTTATTCTATTCTAAGCCCTGCCAAGTGGTTAATTACCTCTCCTCAGTTTCATGAGACCTGTCTCCATCAGCATTGGGAGCAAATCTCCTTGTGCATCCTCTATCCAGAGTTCTCTTTCCTTGCTGGAATACCAACCTCCTATTTCCTGCCAGCAACTTCTTTATTGACAGAACACGGGAGATTATCCCTATGTCTTTGACCTGGGCTTTTAAGAAAATAGTCGTAGATATAGATGGGACTGTTGACAGGAATCACAGCAGATGAGCATTGATAACAGTGAAAACTGAGAAGCAACAACACAATTATAATACGAGGAGTTTGTTCAGTTATGCATAGAAGTAATGAAAAGAAAGTATGTTGAATATATTAGTGCACTAAATCACTTAGAATAGTTTTTGCCCAAAATAGATGCAAAAGTTAGTTCCTGCTGTTAACCCTTTTATACTTTTTAAAATTTTTGACACAGAGTCTCAAACTTACAGTCCCCCAAGTGCTAGGATGCAAGTGTACCCTACCACATTCACTTTGACTCTTTAAAGCTAAAGTAAACAGGATTGCTCAAGAGAAGGCGTGAGGAAGGAAGAACAAGGGCTGGGAGGGGAGTGCTAGATCACCTTCTGAGCTTGCAAGACCTAGAGGTTAGCACAGCTATGCCCTGGCGGGAACAGCAGCATGGCAGTGGATCACTTGTCAGGTGCACAAGGGCTGGGAGAGTAACACAGTGCTAGGCAATCAGTGCCAGGCCATTGCCTAGCACACACCAAACCCTGGGCTCTGTCTCCAGCGTCTGTACAAGCAAAGGAGAAGAGCAGCACCTGGGCAGAGAGGGAATGAGGCGTAAGAAAGAAACTAGAGGCTATGGCCTGTTGAGTTGGAGGGCCAGGGCTTCTAAAGGAGAGGTCATCATGCCAGGTAGCGTGTGTCTCAGGAGAGTTCTAGTGGGGGTGGTTTTCTCATAACGTGCACAGAAAGCCAAAGTACACAGCTGAGTGAGTATGGTAAGTGAGTGTCCCAGGAAGGAAGTACTGTGGCCACACCTCAGCAGCCCCTTGTCACACCTCAACTGTTCTCTGTAAGTCACCTGGCAAGTCACTTCCAATATCAACTGTGTACCATAGTTAGGCTATGTCTGCTCCTGTTTTCTCTTGTCGCTCTATAAGTGATACAGTGTAACAACTGCTTACTTGGCACTCGGCAGTATGAGTAACCTAAAGGTAACGATGTAGGTTATATGCAATTACATCAGCTTATTTTACTATATTTATAGAAATGACTATCAGTGGATTTGCTTGTCCGTGAGGTGTTCAGGTGTCTGCAAGAATTTCCTGCAGCTGCAGACAGACCCAGAGTGACAACTGGAGTTCTTTGTAAAGTACTCTTCTAGTTTCTTGGCCTTTTGTGTTTGTTGTTCCGTTGTTGTTACTGATTTATAGGTGTTTTTTATGTATTACACTAATTAGTCCCTGTCACATACATGCATTGCAGACATCTTCCACCCATCAGCTGCTTTTTCTCTTTCCTAGTAATGTCTTCTAAGAGAAAGTTCTTAGTTTTGTTTTGGGTACCTTTCTTTGGTTTTGTATTATTTGAGTTTTCTTGTTTGCTTGTTCATTTGCTTTGTTTTAGTGGGATTTTTTGTTTTGTTTTGTTTTGTGTTTTGGTTTGGTTTTTTTTTTTTTTTTTTTTTTTTTGAGTTTGGGACATAAAGCTTCACACAGCCCAGGCTGACTTTGGTCATAATATGTAGCTGATGGTGACTTTGAACTCTTGACCTTCCTGCTTTCTGAGTGCTAGAATTGCAGGCCTGGGTCAACACATCTGGCCTTTAGTTTTAATATAAATTAACTGTTTTTCTTTTTTTTCCCCCATGGTGAATGTTCTTTTGTGTTCTGTTTAAGGAGTCTTTGCATGATGGCTTTGGCATTGTGTATACTGCCGTTGGAAGGGTACAGAGAAGACCAGCATGGCTGATTGCATTTGCAAAGTGTCTCGCTGTGTCTTTGTGAGTTTGGTTGCTGTTCTGCTTGGGTTTTCTGAGTCAGGTTTTCACTATGTAGCCCAAGCTGTCTTCCAACTTTCAATCCTCCTGCCGCAGCCTAAATGCTGAATATATAGGCATGTGGCATCATGGCTAGCCCTCTTGTTTTCTTTTAAATATTTTCATGGTTTTTTTTATTCAGACATACATTTACTATCCACCAGGAACTGACTTTGTGTATGATTGCAATATAGATAAAAGTTTTCTTTCATGTAGCCCCATGTAACAGAAAATCCAACCTTTCCCCGCCACCCAGGAAATACCTTTGTCTTAAAGCAAGTGGTCATGTTTGTGTAGGATTTTCCCTGAACTTTCTAATAGACACAGCTGCCTAAGACTTTGGGGGGGGGGGGGTGCTGTACTGAATCTCTGAGTTAGTCTGAGCAGAATTAATACAGTATCAAGTCTCCAGGTTTTGATCATATGTTTTAAGATATGTTTTGCTTTTTTGTAAATATACTCAATAGCTTTTAGGTAGAGGTTTCACTAACCTTCCAAGAAAGCGAGTTAGGTGAAGAACCATTTGTGCTATTCCCCACACCAGCTGAAGTTTGATGACGAAAAGCTGCAGACAGCTTAAACATTCAGCTTCAGAGGCTCTTTCCGGGATGTTGGAAGGTCCCTTTGTCCTCAGAATGGGAAGAAGAGCTTATTGAGAGGAAGGGGGTCTGAAGGGGTGGCCCAGAGGGTACAGGAAGAAGGACTAAAGGGTACTGTGGGGCCATTTTGAGGCAGGGTATTTTGTATGTGACATCACCCCCTTGCCTCCATCCAAGCAGTGTGGTTGGGCACTCAGGCTTGCTGCTCTTGTGTACTCCAGCCTGCGTTTGGAAATTTTGGTTTGTTTTAGCAGAGTACACTTCACTGTTTTCTCCACTGGAGATAACGTCTTTATATCCATTCTTCAGTTTCAGTCCCTCCTTCTCTGTCTGAATTAGGTTAGTGTTTAGTAGAAAGCAGCTCTTCCACAGAATATTGTTTATGATCCATAGACTCACTCACATGCGTACACACACACACACACACACACACACACACACTACAATAGACTTGACCTTTAGTGATCCTCCAAGTATGTCTCACCACACCAATTCTTCCATAAAATCTTGCAGTATTCATTGCAACTGACAGAACATTTTTTTGAATGGATATTTTAAATATGGAGGAAAATAAAATGCTAAGATACGGAACTTCAGCTTAAGTTACCAAAAGGTAATGGATCATGGAAATAAACTTAGTTTTGCAGGTTAGTAAAACTGCCCTATTCAGAAAGGTTTCTGGTGACTTTGTATGCAAAGATTTTAACACGTACAAAGAAAATTATGTCTAGAGAGAAAGTCACAGGAATTTACATGCTACCTGCAAATTATGATGAACTACAGAAACCAAACAAACAAAACCTAGTATTTTTCACTGTAGTATTTGCAGTAAGGGAGTTGGCTTCCCATTCCAGAAAATAGAGGATGTGTGTCAGCTCCCTCACCGTAACCACTGTCATCTCACAGAGAAAGGAGGCGTGCACTCACAAGCAGTTGCCATATTGCTGTTGGTGTGTAGCAGGGCAACTAGTGCTCACTTTGTAACTGGAGTATACAAAAAAAAAGAAAGGTCGGCCCAAAAGTCCCACAGTTTCCTGCAAAGGCACAGCTCCTCCCAGGAACCTAAGACTTTGTACCCCTTAAAGGTTCGGCCATCTCCCCAGTAGTGCTCCTTAAACCCTGACTGTGGGTGAAGCTGTCTGAAACCATGATCTGAAATAAGTAACTCCTTTTTTTAAAAAAAATAGCATTCTGTGGTGTCTTATTTTTTTTAAGATTTATTTTTATTTTATGTAAGTACAATGTAGCTGTCTTCAAACACATCAGAAGAGGGCATCAGATCCCATTACAGATGGTTGTGAGCCACCATGTGGTTGCTGGGATTTGAACTCTGGACCTCTGGAAGAGCAGTCAGTGCTCTTAACCACTGAGCCATCTCTCTAGCACTCAAGTAATACCTTCTTTAAAGTTATCTGTGTCAGGTATTTTGTCCCAGGGGAAAACTAATACAAAGTCCAGTGGACACAATGTTACTAATGTAGTACCTCTAGACAATGGCTTTCAGTGGTTTTTACTTTCTTCTTTAACAGATCCTGGGATCCTGGGGATGCTGGGGATGCAGCTCAGCCAAGTGTGTACCCAGCATGCACTAGGCCCTAGAGGCCATCCCCAGGGTCAGTTATTTGCCAGCTTTTGGGATTTGATTTGGAAGCAGAGTATACTGTTAGACGAAAATAGATTAGTTTAACTCCTGTCTTGAACCTTTTAAAGATGTACTAAGGCTTGGCATGGTCTAAACATGGTCCTTAAGCCTCCAAATCAAGGTCAACAGTCAGCAGAAAGAAGATTGCCAGTCTCCCCCTGATGGCTGCACTTGACAAGTGTCAAGCTCATTCTTGGCCCAGAATGTCTAGAGTCTAACAAACAGTGGGGTCCTGAAAACTTGGTTCTCTTTGCCACTTAATCTGCCTTTTCTGGGTCATCTCCTCCAGTCAATAACAGTAATTACAGTAGTGCAGTGGGCATTACCCTGTCTTTCATGTGGGAATGTCATTAAATCCTCTAAAACTGCCCTACGAAAATATTACTGGTCTATGCTACAGATGGGGAGAAAGGTCAGGGTCACACCAGCCAATAAATGGCAGCGCTGACACTGAAATCCAGGCTATGTTCTAAACTGGGTTCTGAACTCTACTTGACACTCAGTTTTCAGTGTCCTCCTTCCTCCCCTGGAACCCTGCCTGGTATTTGGGAATGCTATGTTACCAGCTCATTCCTCAGCTAGCCCATCACAGGTGGTTTCCGTTCTCCTCGAGGAAACCTACTTTGAGATGTGTGTGCTCTTCTGTCCCCTGCTCTGGTCCTCCCAGTCTTACAAAAGTGCTTACAAAGGTCACTTCCTGGGTGTTGCCTTCTGCCCATTCAAAGCTTTTTTTCTTTAACCTTCCAAGTCCCCTTCTAAGAAGATGAAAGTAAAGCCACCGTGCCATGTAAAAGCACAGGATTTCCTTGTAGTTTGCACCAGTGTGGGTTTGAGCTCTAGCTTCTCTCGAAGTCTGGCCCTCACCTATTTCTCCATCCCCATCCCCCCACCCACACCTTAATGTAGGATCCTGCACACCGAATGTTTCTTTGATCTGCCTCTCATCCCCTAAGTGATCCCTCACTTGAGACCCAGATCCTCACCACCTTTAGTGGCTCCTCATATTCCCCAGAATGAAGTAACCATGTGTCTTCTCTCCCAGTGCGTCCTCACGCCCAGTGCACAGTGCTGGGTAGTGACTTACTTGCTGATATTCTTGTCCTGCTGTCAACCTACAAGGAGTTTCAGCACGAGAACTCACTACTCAGTCTTTCAGACCTCTCACAGTGCACTGGTGATGCTAGTTAGACGAGGATTGTCCAGCGAGACTGAAAACAACACATTGGGTGTGTGTGTGTCTCCTCAGCAGTGGGCTAGGCTATCTGTCAGAATAACTAAGCAGTCTGAGGCCCCTGCAGAAACACAGCTGTGAATAGCAAAGGGAAATCTTTGTGTAGGAACACCACACAAAGCCTGGACACAGCCATTGCATGTAGTCAGCACTAGAGGTTAACAGTGTGCAGCGTGGACTCAGCACTTACTTCTCTGGCCCTTAATTTCACGAATAACCTGAACTCTACCTGAACCCTACCTGACCCCTGCCTCTTTTTCCCTTTCAGCTTCAGAACGAGTTGGAGAAAGTTGAAGGGGACAATGCCGAGCTGCAGGAGTTCGCCAACACCATTCTCCAGCAGATAGCCGATCACTGCCCTGACATCCTTGAACAAGTGGTCAATGCCCTGGAAGAGTCCTCCTGACGGGCTCCTGACGGGCTCCTGACGGGCTCCTGACAAGGAAGGTGACCAAGTAGCCAGAGAGGAAAACCCACCAGAGGAACGGGTGTCTGAGCCACCTTCACACCAGACCTGCCAGCTGGATGTGCCAGTCCAGCCATCGGCATCTGTCATCATCCTCTGCCTTCCGCTTTGAATGTTGCCTGCTCCAGTCTCTCTGGTCTCCATTAAGAACTGCCCTTGGCATCAGCAGTGCAGGGCTGGGAACTACACTCTGCCCTTCCAGGAACAGGAAGCCAGAAGCCACTCAGCTCAGTTGGAGCCCACTCGGATTCTGTGCTTTGGTAGCTTGGAGCTGGAAGCATTAGCATGAGTGCTTTCTCCTTGGAGGGTAGAGAAGGAGGGAGGAGGTGACCAAGGACAAAGAGAAGAGCAATGTTCCTCTCTGTGCTGCTCTGCCCTCCTGTTTAGCATCATGAGCCCCAGGTACAGGCTGGCTTCATGCAGCTTAGCTCTCAGCCTGTTGCCTGTCTCACCTGCACTGCTTTTAGTTGGCAGGAGGAGAGCGTTCACAGTGCTCACCCTGCTCACTCTTCTTTAAGTCCGTTGACCTTCCCATGCTACACTGTTAGGTTAAGTGTCTGACTGAAGAGAAAAGGGCCCTGTTGTCACTGCTTGCAGTTTTGCTCCTCAAAAGATATCCTGGAGGGCCAGGCTGATCCTCCTAAACATCACCCACAATGCTCTCTGCTCCCAGCACCTTGCCCCAAGCTGCTGTAGACCAGGGGTTGCTAGAGTATGTGATACACTGCCCACCTTCTCAGCTTTACTCTCAAGGTACATCTTCAGAGCCACAGCCTCATACCTGCCTAGAAACTTCTTTTGGCACAACTGAGTTTGTCTTAATTCACACGCATTCTCTCCTCCATTCACTCATTCAAAAAATGTTATGGAATGTCTACTGTGTACACATCTGTGTGCACAGTGCCCATCCTTAGAAAAGCCTTGGATAGGGATGGTGTGGAAGTTCTGTGAGACGTGCTTAGTTGAATCATGGCAGTGAACTCATACCTTCTCTCTTCTGTCTTCCCAGACCAGCATTCTTTGTTCTCCACTCTCGTGGTATCTGTGGCTTGGGTGAGCCACCGCTTTGCTGGGAAGGTCCCATTAGTAGTCAGGGTCTTTGCTGTCAGTGTTACTACCCTGAAACATGTTCTGTTTAAGGGACTATACTTGTTCATTTGTGTCAGCTGACTGCTTAACACAGCCATGCACACCTCATGGACGTGGCCAGCGCCATGCTGAAATCAGATGCAGATCCAGTTGAATGTCTAGGCATTTTGCAGGACCCCCCCCCCCAGGTGTAGAGGACAGCTATCAGACATAATCAGGCACCAAGAGGGTGCAGTTCATGTGTACTTCTTCATCCCTGAAACAGACTCCTGATGCCTCTCGGCCTGCATTTCCCCCTTGCCCAATTACACTCTCAAAGGAATTTAACACTGCCCACAGATCTCTCACGCCCTCAACCTAGGACATCGAGCAGCCACTGCTGTCACAGTCACAGCCCTGGCCCCACTTCTTCCCTGCCATAAAGTGTTCCTTTGTGTGGCATGCTGGAGAGTTCCTTGTGAGGGTTTGGGTGGACTCTACCATGAACCTCTCATGGAGGTGCTTTTGGAGGTCCCAGCGTGGCCACCAGGAATATGGAAATTAGGCCAAAAATGATAATCATTGCTACTCAGTTCTCTCAATTTTTTTATTGTCCCATCCATAAATCCTGTAGAAGACCCCAGTATTTCAGGATAGGAAGGTTAGAATCTTATTTTATTCTCACAACATAAGGAACCACTACTTAGTAACAGCTTCACAGGCTACAGTGGAATTCAGAAAACTTAGCAGAGTCCAGGCCCATAGGAGTAGCCTAGCACTGCCGCTGGCCAGCTGCTGCTCCAGCTCCTCTGTGAGGGACTACCACAGGCCGGCCTCCGTACATGTACCCATTTGGTGTTTATTGGCAGAAGTACCATCTGCCACCTTTACTAACTGGACATATGACCCACTCCACCACTTCCTTCTCCATCAGGGCCCTCCAGAGAGGAACCCTGCAGGACACATGCTTATTGAAAACGCAAGTTTGTAAGGCAGACCTTGTCTCATCTCTGCACTATAGCAAAGGGTTCTCCTCAGGTGGTGATCCAGCAACTCAAATAGTGCTGGAGACTGTGGAGCTAAAGTTGAACCATAAATGTAGTCTTTGTGTTAGGCAAAGTTAATAGGGTATCTGACATTCGGATCCTACTGACTACCATTCATTAAGCCAATATTTACCTAAATGCATAACTGCCATTGCGCTGGGACATGTCGTTCCATGACTGTCTTCATGCACATGTGTTCCTTAAAGTAGCTGGCCCTGAGAGTTCGATACAGGTTGGCTAGGATCATCCCCATCTCTTCATTCCATCGTCAAGCCTCATAGCTTCGCACCTGCAGTGAAGGTGGCCTCCCTCCAGGTCTTTGAAGAAGAGTCAAAGCAAGGCTATGTCTCTATGTAGGGTGTGACACCCACAGGCCTAAGTCCCAGCAGACCCTGTGTCAGCAGTATCTACCCTCAAGTGACATCATGAAGATGACAGTAGGAAAAGAGGGCTGGAAGCCAACCTGGGGCTCCCAGCTCTACATGCCTTAGTAGACTGCCCCAGCCTTCACTGAGTCACTGGTGGCACATCTGACTAGGATTAGCAAGTAAAGACATTTAAGATGGAGAAGTCAGAGTGGGCTTTAGCAACTCAGAAATGTGGAGGGGCTCCTCCAGTTCCTGCCAGCCTTTATTCTCACACTTGAGAAGGCCTGAGTGTACCTCTTCCTCACCAGTGGGCTTTAGAAGCCCCAGGAGAGCAAACTGGAAGAAGACCGCCAACAGTGTTGGAGGTCACGTTGTGGCTGGCTGTGTCCTGTGTTTGGCCTCCTGGGAAGAATGTGTTGGCTCGATTTCTTTTTCAGGAGAGATGAAGTCAGCCCAGATGGTTCTCACGTGCTACTGTCCTCCCCTCCATTGTTGACACTAGGACTGGCTTGGCATCACACCCTCCTATGTGACTGAAGCACAGACTCACTGGCCTCCTTCCAGGTCTTTGAAGAAGAGTCAAAGGATATGTCTCTCCATAGGATGTGACATCCACAGGCCTAAGTCCCAGCAGACCCTGTGTCAGCAGTATCGGGAACTCTTAAGTCTGCCTCGCCTCCTGCCAGCAGAGTCCAGAGCCATGGAGAAGGAGCCAGGGGGATGAGGCTGCACCACGGGCCTGTCGGGTACCTGCCGTCACTGCCAGTCTCAAATATTCTGACTGATCAAAGACATGTTCCTTCCTGTGAACCCAGAGGACGTTCAGGGAAAAAGAAAACATGCTTTACCTGGGGACCCTTCTGAACAAAATGGCTGTCTGTACTCTTTTTAAACAGAAACTTTCCAAACTTTTTAGTGTCAAAACTGTAACCAAGTGTCTCCTGATTCTTCCCTATGTGTTTGGCAAGTGCTGTGACCCTGTTGTAGGTACTTCTCCTCCTGCCTCTACTGTGGGAGAAGGGATTTTAGGGGTTGATTGGAGGAGCTGGTATCTGTCCTGCTCCTGCCACCTCTCTTGTTTCTCTGCTTGTTATATTGTTTGTGTGATTCAGAGAAAGGGGCAGTTACATTGTGTCCATTGTTGAGAATATTAAAATATTAAAAAAGTAGTTATAGAACTAAAAAATTAAAGAGCTGTGTTTTAAAAGATGCAAACCCATCAATATCATGTTAACAAAGGAATTCAAGCTATGGGCAGCCTAGCTCCTCCCCCTCCAGGTCAGTGTGGTGGTAGCCAGGCCAGCCCTTGGGGGACACACTGACCACACCTGAGTTAGGTGACTGCCTGGGAACAAGACACCTGCTCAGTGGAGAAATGAGAATCTGGGGCTCAGAGACTCTCAGTTGTGTCAGGGTTTTCTCTACATCCTCAGGACCTCTGGGTAGGGATTTCAAAGTTGGTGACCCTAGAACCACCCTCACCCTGACATTGGATCAAGCCTCGTGTGCCTAGTGCTATGTTGTAACATGGGCTTGGGCCTGGAGCCCCTGCTTGCAAGGCCACAGGACCTCTTCCTGCCCACTTGGTGCTATCTCATCATAACCATCTAATGGGGCAGCCTGGTTTCCTGGAGCCTGTGGGCCAGGTGCCATGGGTGGCCCTCAGAGCTTAGCTCTCTCTGGCTCCTGATCCTAGATTTTTTTTCCTTTGAAGCTTTTTAGACACAAACTCCCTTGGCTCCAGAGATGTCAGAGTCAGGGAAGGAAATGAGCCAGGCTGAGGCAAGGCGATCCACCCCTATGCCACAGTAAGCACACCAGCCCAGCCCCTTTCCCACCACACCAGTATTACACCCATCCTTTAAAGCATCTAGTCCGACCTGAGGCACATGCCATCCATTGGCCCAGATGCCCAGTGCAGACTAGAAACCCAGGACAGGGACGGGGACGTTTCTCTGCACCCCTACTTCAGAAGAGGCATGTTGCACTTTAGTGGGGAGCCCAGAAGGTTGGGCACTGGCTTCCTGTAGCTTGAGTCCCTGTAGATAGCCATGGTGGCAGCCTGATGGCTTGTGTGAAGCAGCTAAAGCTGCTGTCAGCAGTGCACATGTGTGCAGTTCCTAGAGTCAAATTGCTGGCCTGATGATGACATCACAAAGATGTGTTCTGTTCAACTTTGCCTTGGTAATTATTGTAAACAGTTTGTTCAATTTTTTTTTCTTTTTTATTCACAAACTAAATCCATCAGGAAATTATAAACTTATTTAAAAACTGTGTGCTGCAGCCTTCTTTAGTCTATCCTAGCCTGGTCACACCCCTGTGATGAGACTGGTTATGATCTGGAAAAGCAGGAGGATACCAGCAGTCCCCAGCAGGTCATCTCCAGTGGCAGATATGAATCCGAGCACCCTGTGTTTGGGGAGATTCACAGTAGACTTGGCCGGCTAGTGTCTCTCTCTCACCTCGTGGGCTGGTCTCAGCAGAAAATGCACCCTTAGATTCCCACTCCAACTCTGATTTATCTTTCAACTTCCTTCTTCCTTTTCACCCTAGTTCCAAGCAGGTCGTCCACATCAGATCTGACTACGTTATGAAAGCACCCATCACCCAGGAGGAATTGACAGTAAGATGGCAGTGGAACAGGTGTGGCCAGAACAGGCTCCCACCTCAGGGATATGCTCTGATGGTCACCTCAGATGTGGTCTGTGTGTGCATTATGAACACCAAGAGTAAAAGTCAGGAGAGCCATGCATAATTGTGGACACCACTGTCTGCTCTGGGACTTCCTGAGACCTTGTGCCCATTACTAGTGCTCTGGGGCATTTACTGTCGGGTACTCACATTCTGATCAACTTTTTATCCATGACTGTCTTAGGAAGCAAGAAGAAAACCATGCTGAGCTCAGCGCAGTGGCTCATGCCTGTGCACCCAGTACTCAGGAATCTGAGGTGGGAAGATTCAGAGCTGGAGAGCAGCCTGGGCTACATAGTGAGACCTGTCTCACCAAGGTCTCTCCTTTCTATGGAAATCATGGCATCTGACTGTGTTAGTCTGTAGGACTTGTGAAGTGAGAGAATCAAGCATGTTCAGGTTCTTTTCCTTGCAGAGCAGCTGTTTAGACATACTGCCAGGCAAAGGAGTACCTACCTGGTCTCTTTACCAGATCAGGGAACAATGCTGCACCTAGTTGCATCATGGGAAATGGTGATGTGACTAACAGAATGAATGCCGTGCTGCACAGCTTAAAGCCACAAGCACAGCAGAACACACTAGTCAGCAGTTTCCAGGGCTTCCCATTCATTTTTTTTTTTAAAGTAATATATTCACTCAGTTGTTGACCAATATTTAGCTACAAAGGAATGGATATGGTGCACATAAACCCATGCGGTACACACAATCTTTTTTTTTTTTTTAATGATAATACAAGCAGACATGAGCCTAACACATAATTATGGTTTCCATTTTGAAAACTCTCAAAGCACATGCTTACTTTTTTGCATATCTTGGAGCTGCTTTAAAATGATCCATCTGTGTATTGGAGAAGTCAAAGAATAGGGCCTAGCTACAAAAGATTAGCCAGGGAGTGGGTGGGTGCTTGAAGCCGGGTCTCAGAATCTCAAGGTCTACCAGTAAGCCATGCTCCCTCTTGTGAGGTCTATGTGAGAGTTCCCTGATCAGCATCAAGAATCACATCTATCTATCTACTGCGCTTCCTGGTCAGCACACATGAGCCTCTTCCCCAGGACCATGCATCCCATACCTCTTGGAAACATCTGGGTACACAGACCTGTACTGTCAGCTCGTTTGCTGTCCTCTAGGTTCTAACGATGGCTTCTCTCATCTCTACAGTAGTCCCTCAGGGGACACCTGTTACCCACTTCTCAGATGAGGCACAGACAGCACCAGGATCTTAGGCCAGCCAGCAAAGGCATGACAAGGGCTCTCCAGTTGGTTTTCCCTACAGCCACTGGGCTAGGGGAGGAGCTTAATCCCAATGCTCCGCTTCTGGAGAGACCCAGGAAGAGCAGCGCTTTGCAAATCCTCAGTTTGATCACTACAAGATGAATTTGACCCCTAGGGGTGTCAAGTGATTGGCTCTGAGATCACATGGGCAAAAACAATGCAGAATGTGCCCGGGTATCCAGGCTAGCCAGTGGCCTGTGTGGGCCTAAGAAGCACCACTTGTTGGAAGAGCAATACCCAGGCATGATGGCAACAGTGTGGCTTAGATGATGGGATGTGCCTGTGTGCTAAAAGACCTCTACTATCCTGAATGTGTGGCCAGCTGGGGAGAGCAACATCTCACATCACCAGTCGTCCATCCTGTGCAAATTCCTAAGAGTACCCGAGCTCTCCAGAGCTGATATAAGAATAAACGAGAAGAAGGGAAGAGACTGCCTAGCATAGCAGCCCTGGAAAATCAGTACCTTGCTCTCTCTAAGGCTGGGGAAGGTCCCTGGGGCCTGGAAGGGAGAAGCTGCTAAGAGCAGTACACAGCATCCCTGAACTGAGCAGTGATACTCAGCACAGGGTCCACTGCCTGCCAGGTATTCGAGGATACATTTTCTGGTAGGGAAGCTAAATAGCCCAGAGCTGCACAGTCAACTAATGACAGGCCTGGATCATTCTCTTGTCAATGGATTTCTGGGTTGTTCTGGCTCCTCACAGAGCCCATGTTCCTATCAGAGGTTCAGGGCCAGGGAATAGAATAGTTGCAAGTTGGCGAGGAAAGTCCCGCCAGCCTCAGAAGGGGGAAGGTGTCAGAGCCATATGCTGGCTAGGGGTTCAGAGGAGATAGAAATGATGGGCCAGGCCTGCCCACTATCAGGATGGATAGGAATCACATGGCCTCCTGCTCTGTTGGGCTTTCGACACCATTAATTTCCTGGAAAATAGGTAGTTAATCACTTACTGTCCTAGCCATCTTCAGGCTAAACTTTACTGGGAAGGAGTGAGATAGGAGCTGGTAGCGCCTCGTCAGTGCTATTTGGTACATAGATCACACCCCTTTACTGTGTCAACGTGGGAGTAGACAATTGCCCTCACAGCACACAATGGTTCATGGGGTACCATGGTATGTTTGTGTGCCCCCAAAGTTCATGTGTTGGAAACTTAACTTCCAAATTTGTGTTGATGGTGTCAGAGGTTAGGCTTTTGGGAGGCAATTCAATGAGGTCATGAGGGTGGCACCCCATCATGGGGAAAGAAGCCCTAGTTGTCACAGTAACCCATCACCAATGTGATACCTGCTGCTGTGTTAGCATGTACAAAGAGGCTCTACCAGACACAAGAGGATGACAGACTTCCTACCAAACCAGCCTTTCTTTATTCCTAACGAGCTGCACTTAGACAGCATGTTACAGCATCAGACAGTGGACTAAGACAAGGTACACAGGACACCCACAGCCATGAGCAGGTCCATTGCCGACTGCCATTCTCCCCAAGCTGGTTCTACAGCAGCTCACTGACACGCCCATAAGGCCCCGCCTGCTAGGAGGAGCTGTCCCTAAGTGAGGCAGACAGAATGCTGGCCCTACTAAGCTGACAGAGAACCAGCACAAGCCTTGACCATGAAGGCATCGAAACACAGAGTTCAAATGTAGAACAGGGTCCCAGCTAGGCTTTGCTGCCATCTAAGTGTGTGGCCTCAGCCTTGGAGATGTCACCTAAAGCCTTTTACCTCCAGCCTTCACATGTTTGTAACATGCAAACAAAAGCATGTACCACCTCCATGGCTCAGAGGCCCAGCACTTGCCTAGTATGTGCTATCTGCGAGGTCCACTCTTGCAACATCAATAGGAAAGGATGCATGAGAAAGCATCAAGCCTAGGTCAATAAAAGGGTGTGCTTGACACCAAACGGTCATTTGCTATATTAAATCACTTAAGAACCAAAGCTTGCTTTGGAAACCCATGGAGACGCTGACAATGTGCGTCGCCCTTCAGGAAGGGCGCTGTTCTCTGAGCAGACCTGCTTCCAGGACCGCCTCTTGCTATCTGAAATCCCCCAAATAGAGAAATCGATCAAGGATGAGAATGCTAGGGCCTAGAAGTTTCCCAGAGAAGGGGAGGGGGACACCACCATATTCCCTCTTATGTGTCTCTGGCTCCCTCCTGGCAACTGTGGCCTGCTTTCCTGCAGTTCCCTGGGTGTGGGCCCCTAAGGGAGTTACATGACAACAATCATATTGTTTCTGCTTTAGGAAGCAAGAAGCCCAGATGCCAATGGGCATGCCTCAGGATCTGGGCCCCACTGCCCCCATGTATAAGGATGGGCTCCTGAATAGGAACTTTGCCTTCCCTGGCACTTCATTGCTGTGACAAATGAGACACAGGGACCCTGGAACCCAATGTGAGAATTCTCTGGCCAGGCCATCGAATCGTGAAGTTCGGGCCCCAGCATGCTGACAGCCCATTGCAATGTTTCCAAGCTCCCTACGCAGACTCAAATGTGCAAAGATGCGTAAGACTGTTCACCCTTAGGCAACCATAGATGTTTACCCTCCAACTGCAGAGTAAGAGGCGCCTTGATCTCCACCTCTCTCCTTCTAAGACATGTAGCTTGCTTCCCTTCTCCCATCTCCTCATTGTAAACAAGGACTGGCCTTTCTCCTGGGTCCTCCACAGGCCTAGGCACAGATCTGAACTTACCAAGCGAATAAAAAGGACTTGCTTACTTGGAAGCTTCCCAGTAGCTTCTTTTCCCAACACATTCATTCCCCGCAGTTGGTCCAGCTTTTGCTCCAGCTTCTCCGATGCCAGGTGGGAGATCCTGTCTCCCTGCCCTCACATCCCCATCTCCAGCCTATGGAGCTCCTAGTAATGCTGCTGTGGTGATGAGCCACAGGTGGAGCCCGTCTGTCCTGAGAAGCAGCTGGGAGGGAGGCAGCTGGGCTCTGACCCTGGTGCTCAGGGTCCTGCGTGAGGCTCTCACCGTCTGGAGCTTCCTCTCCAATTCCCTGAGCCTCTTAGCCACCCCCCAGGAATTCCCACAGAGGTTTCTAAGAAGCTGAACCTGCCTTGAGGTGGGGGGCAGGGGACAACATCTTGGAATCCAGCGCAGGTAGCAGTTCTTGGGGGGGGGGGGGG
>JADRCD010159954.1:35919-47479 GCA_019843815.1 Montemys delectorum | reverse complement strand
AAAAAAAAAAAAAAAAAAAAAAAGTTACTTTAATTAATTAGTTTCTTTTATTGCTGGAACCCAGGGCCTTGCTCATAGTAGGCAAGAACTCCTTCACTCATTGTCTTGGAGTCAACATATATGATGTCAGATCTTTCTTTTTCTCTCTTCCCCTTCTTTCTGGTGAGAGATGGCTCAGCAGTGATATCACTTACTGTTTTTAGTGGAGGACTGAAGTTTAGTTCCTAGCACCCACATCAGGCTATTCACAACCACCTATAACCCTAGTTCCTGAAGGGATCTGACTCCTTCATGTGGCCTTCATTGCCACCTACTTACCATATACATACATGCATGCACACGTAAAAAATTAAATAGCTATCAGTCTTAGTTTCTTTCCTATTGCTGTGATAAGATATCAAGACCAAGGCAAGTTTGGGAGCTTGAAGTTTTAGAAGGTGAGTCTATGGTCATCATGACAGGGAGCATAGCAGCAGACAGGCAGGCAGGCAGGTAGGCATAGTTTAGTATTTGAGAGCTTATATTTTACCTGCAAATAGGAGACAGAGAATGACTAACTGGAAATGATGTGTGGTTTCAAAACTTTAAAGCCTGCCCTGAGTGACATATCTCTTGCAACTAGGCCACACCCCCTAATTCTTCCCTAATGTTTCTAAGTATTCAACTGTATGAGCATATATAGGCCATCTTTACTCAAACCCCCACTCACTACGTCTGTCTGTTGAGGAAGGGTCTCACATAGTCTAGGAGGACCTCATACCTGCAGAGACTGACCTTGAACTCATGGTGCTTATTCCTACATCTCTCCGTGATTACAGGATTACATCTCCACCTCCTCTGTTTCTTTCTTTTCTAGGGTGATATTAATCATTGAACTTAGGGCCTCACTCATGCCAGGCAAGTGCTGAACCATTAAATTATATCCCTAGATATAATATTTTAAGTAATTTTGAGCTAGAGATTGTACCATACTTTCAGCACTTAGAAGCACAAGGGCCAGAAGTTCAAAGCCCACTTAGGTTGCATGAGACTCTGTCTGAGAAAACAATTAAGTACTCATGACAGTGGTAGTGATGATGATGATGATACACACACAGATACACACACACAGACACACACACAGACACACACACACAGACACACACATACACACCACACACACAGACATACACACATAGACACACAAACAGACACACACACACACACACAGTTTCACAGTGTGGAATTTTCTACTTCTGTACCACAGTGGCACACCTTTAATCCCAGCACTGGGGAGGCAGAGGCAGGAGGTTCTCTGTGAGTTCCAAGGCCAGCCTGGTCTACTACATAGCAAGTTCCAGGACAGCCAGGACCACATAGAGAGATCCTCAGAAACAAAGAGACAAACAAAGGATTTATTTTTATTTTCTATTTAGGTATGTGTGTGTATGTTCACTTGGGTGCAAGTGCTGAGAGGCCAGTAGAAGACATGGGATTTCTTGGAGCTGGAGTTACAGGTGGTTGGTTATGAGCCCTTAACATGGATGATGGGAACTGAGCTCTAGTCCTTTGGAAATAGCAAGTGCTCTTAACTTCTGGCCCAGCTCCCTAGTCCCCCTTTCCCCATTATGCTCTGTTTTAGAGTTTGAGATTTTGTTAGAACATTTTGGATTGTAGATTTTTAGAATAGAATAGAAATAGTCAGTCTGCTCTATCAATAGGAATTTGCATGAATGAATTAACTCTTCTTTTATTTTGATGCCTCCATTTGCACATCAGAAAAATGGGGGCAAGCACTCAGCAGACTCCTTTTATTAATAGAAATATGGAGACCTAGGCTTACAGTCTCCCCCCAGTGCTATCCATCACCCTATCCTGCAGCACCCCTCCACATAACCCCTCTCCATCATCTGCTCCTCTACAGTGGCTAAAAGACCCAGGGCCACGCACTGAGAAGCGAACACTGTGCTGTGACATGGTGTGCTTCGTGTTCATCACACCGCTGGCTGCCATCTCAGGCTGGCTGTGCCTGCGAGGGGCCCAGGACCACCTCCGTCTGCATAGCCGGCTGGAAGCTGTAGGTCTCATTGCCCTCACCATCGCCCTCTTTACCATCTATGTGCTCTGGACACTGGTGAGTGGGTAAAGCCCATGTGGGTGGGTTCAGCTGGAATCCCTAGGCTATGTATGAGTGTTGCTTCTGCTGGAAGTGGTCCCCTCAGCTTCCTGTTGTTCCAGGTTGGCATTGTAACACAGGTTCAGGGATGCCCCCAGCCAGCAGTGAGCCCTTTGTTCCAAGTGCACAAGAGCATCTAATCACTAAGGGTCAGGTGGGAAGAAGGAAGACAGATCAGCAAAAGGCTGAAGCTAGGAAGAGATTGGGAGTGAAGTGGAACAGATACATATTAAGAAACTGAGGGTAGGTGAGACATCTCAGCAGTAAAGTAGCTGGCCCTGAGTTTGACTCCCTGAACCTATGTGGTGGAAGGTGAGTGCTGACTACAGGTTGCTGTCTGTCCTAACAAGGCTGCCGGGGAATATGCTGCCATGGAAACAACTAAATAAATGTAGCAAAATATAGATTAAAAAGCTTCTGAAAAATTATGAACCCTCACCTCTTTCTGCTGAATTGTTGGCTTCTGATAGACTCTAGAGAAGGGGAGACTTTGTCTTCACTTGTGAATCCATGGCTGGGCCCACCAGGTTCTGGTGTATACCAGAATCCTTGGCCATGCAGAGAAAAATAGAAGATATGAATATGGGGAAAGACTTTGTAGGGAGGAATAGTTTGATGGGGTTAGAGGTGGTGTTGAGAATGAGTGGGAGTGAGAGTAATTAGAATGTATATATGCATAGATAAAATTGTGAAAGAAGACATTAAATTCATAATTAATTAATAAGTAATTAAAAAGTTAAGAAAGACACAGAAAGAAATAAGGAAAGAAAAAATAAAAGAAAGAAAGGAAGGAAGGAAGGAAGGAAGGAAGGAAGGAAGGAGAGAGGGAGAAAGAAAGGAAGGGAGAAAGAAAGGAAGGGAGAAAGAAAGAAAGAAATCCAGGCCGGGCGGTGGTGGCGCATGCCTTTAATCCCAGCACTTGGGAGGCAGAGACAGGCGGATTTCTGAGTTCGAGGCCAGCCTGGTCTACAGAAGAGCTACACAGAGAAACCCTGTCTCGAAAAACCAAAAATCAATCAATCAATCAATCTGGATGTAGCTCAGCTGGTGGAATACTTACCTAGTTTTGCTTTGTGGTGTCTTAAGTATTGCCAGTGTTTGCACAACAGGGATGTGATGTAGTTTTCAGGATGCATTCCTATCATAAAGGAATGCATTTTAAAATATGTAAGTTGCATGAAAACATATGTACTGCTTTATACATAACTGCTTGTTTTATCCTTTGCTAATATCCTTTCAAAAGAAAAGGGGTAGCTCTATAGAACACCAACTCATTGTGTGGCTATACTGTATTTATTTAGTCAATTCCTTTTGACATACTCTGAGACTTTTGGTAACATGTGTGGTTTCCTCCCTGTTACAAATAGTATTTTGGGCCTCTACCAGTGAAGTTCTTTCTTTTTTCTTTCCCTCCTTCCCTCTCTTCTTTCCTTCTCTTTTCTTTCTGTGTTGCTAAGAATTGAATCTAGAGACTTGAGCATTCTAAGTAAGTGCTTTACCATGGAGTTAGTCCCTAGCACTTAGAGAGCATTTTATATGTTCATAAGTATATGGGTGCAGAAGTCCCTAGCACTTAGAGAGCATTTTATATGTTCATAAGTATATGGGTGCAGATGTGCACATATATACATGTATGTGGAGGCCAGAGAGAGCCCAATATTGGTTGTCTTCCTCAATCACTGTTCATCTTATTTGTATATTTTGCTATTATATTCATTTATTTTGTATGTGTGTGTATGTATATATGTGGAGGGTAGAATACAGCTTTAAGAAGTATGTTCTTTCCTTCTACCATAAGGGTTCTGGGGATTAAACTTGGGTCTTGAAGTGGGTCAACCACCCTATCCTCTGAGCCATTTCTCCAGCTTGCCCACTTAAAAAAATTCTTTTTAAAAATTTTTTTGAGATGTAATCTGGAACTTATGTAGACCAGGATGGCCTGAAACTCAGAGAGATCTGCATGTCTGTGTTTCTCAAGTACACTTATTTATTTTCTCTCTGTGTGTATTGTTAGATGACAACTTACAGAAGTTGATGGTCCCCTTCCACACTCTATAGTTCATGGTTGTCAGGCTTGGTAGCCTTTACTTACTGAACCATCTGGCCAACATTCCACTTTTTTTTTTTTAAAGATTTATTTTATTTATTTTATGTGTATGAGTACACTGTAGTTGTACAGATGGCTGTGAGCCATCATGTGTGTGGCTGCTGGGAATTGAACGCAGGACCTCTGCCAGCCCCACTCTCTCCGACCCACTCACTCTGGGCCCTACTTGCTGCTGCATAATTCACTGTAGCTGTCTTCAGACACACCAGAAAAAGGCATTAGATCTCATTATGGGTGGTTGTGAGCCACCATGTGGTTGCTGGGATCCGAACTCAGGACCTTCGGAAGAGCAGTCAGTGCTCTTACCCGCTGAGCCATCTCGCCAGCCCCAACATTCCACTTTTTATTTGAGACCGAGTTTCTTGCTGTACCCGGAACCTACTGTTTTATCTGACAGGCTGATCAGGGGTCTCTAGAAGTCTGCCTGTCTCTGGCCTCAAGCACTGGTGTATACGTTGCACAGTGCACAGCTTTTTTAATGCGAGCTTTGGGGGTCTGAATTCAGGTCTTCACACTCACATGGCAGACACTTCATCAACTGAGCAATTTCCCTAGTCCCCTTGCCCACTTCCCTTTTTGAGACAAGGTCTCATGTAGCCCCTCACACTTGCTGTGTAGCCAGGATGATCTTGGATTCCTGGTCCTCATATCTCTACTTCTAACGCTGGTACTACCACATCTGGTTTGTGTACTAGTGTACATTCTTTTATTATTCCTCTGTTCTCCACCTGTTTGTCCCCCTCTCTTCCAGTACCCTTGGTGACCACCCATCTTTTTATTGTCTCCATAGTTTTTCCTCTTCTGAAATGTCATGTACTCGGAGTCATACAGCATGACAGCATGTAGCCTATTAAGTTTTCTTCATGCCTTATTATGACTTGATGGCCCGTTTCTATTGTTCCATACTGAATATTGAATCCATGGCTCTCATATTCTAAGCAAGCATGCCACTATTGAACTCATCCCCAGCCCTGTTTCTGTATTGTTATTTTAAGACAGTATCACTAAGTTTCTCAGACAGGCCTTGAACTCACTCTAGTTCTGGCAGACCTTAGATTTGTGATTGTCCTGTCTTAGTTTTCTGAGTAACTGGATTTAGCCAGTTAACAAGATACGTTCCTTCAGTACCAGATGGACTCTTTTTAATGGTTCGACCAACCACATGCTGGACTAGCACTTTACCACTGATTTGCAACTCCAGCTTTCACTTCTTTTTTTTTTTTGTGTGTGTGTGTGTGGGGGGGGTATATGTGTGGGTATGTGTGTGTGTGTGTGTGTGTGTGTGTGTGTATGTATGTGGGGGGGTATATGTGTGGGTATATGTGTGTGTGTGTATGTGGGGAGTATATGTGTGGGTATATGTGTGTGTGTCTGTGTGTGTGTGTGTGTATGTGGGGGGTATATGTGTGGGTATATGTGTGTGTGTGTGTGTGTGTGTGTGTGTGTGTGTGTGTATGTGGGGGGGTAGATGTGTGGGTATATGTGTATGTTCACATATGAATGCTACCAACCATCTAGTCCTAGCAATTCTCTTGCCTCTACCTCCCTCTCCTCCCCAGTTTTGAGGTTACAGGTATGGTACAGGGTCTTGCTCAGCTTTTTACATGGATGCTGAGGAGTTGAACTTATGTCCTCAAGCAAGTTCTCTTACCCATTGAGCCATCTTCCCAGTCCTGTAAATAAATACACCATCATTCTTATCCTCTTACCTATGAAGAGACACCTTGGTTGCTTCCAGGTTGGCCAATTGTGTGATTGCTTGGGGTTAAATAATTCCAAGAGACTGGCAAAACTCCATTCTCATCAACTGTTAGAAGAGTCGTGCTCCCTGCTGGGGTCAAGGTGGTGGATCCCCCTCTTTTACAGGACTTGGAGCTTATGAGAGTATCCTCAGAGGACCAAATGGGTGAGTGTATACGTAGTATACAAGAAATGCCCAGAGGTGGCACTGCTTCTAGGTTCGGCCCATGACAAATGCCAGGGCTCCCTTTCCTCCCCAGGGTGGAGACCTGTCTCTACCTGCCCACCCACTGCAGGACTGCCCCCGCAGGTTTCTTTTCGATACCATTGCCAGCTGTACTCGGAATGGAGGAAGACCAATCAGAAAGTCCGCCTGAAGATTCGGGAAGCAGATGGCTCCGAGGACCCCCACCATTCCTTGCTTGCTACTGGACTCTTAAAAAAGGTGGCAGAGGAGACCCCGGTGTGAAGGCCTGGCTGGCAGGGCTCTGAGGCAGTGGACAGGCCAGAGTTAGATGGCAATGCAACTGGCGTTTGGAAAGATGGAGGCTGCCTGACTTTCTATGCACAGCTGTGATGCTTCTCAGGCCAATAGCCACAGCGAGCACAGCCTGCTCTGTGACCCTGTGGGAACATATTTTCAAGGATTTTGTTTTGCACATGATTATATATGGCAAGCACAGATGGACAGATTTAAGCTTTGGATGGAGTAGCACCCCTGTCTCATTCTGAGATCTGTTTGACACCTTTCGCACAGCAGCTTTAGCTGCTGGTGTCAAAGGCACCCATTGGACTAGAAGGTTCCAGCAAGCTTCTTGCGTTACTCTACACCTAGCTGGCTTGCTTTACTGGCACTCTTGACTTATAAACTTATAAAGTTGCACTGCATTTCAAAAACCCACCCTTGAATGAATAAAAGGAGCCCTTGCTGGCTAATATGGACTCATCAGTTATGTTTCAAAACTGCTCCAAGTGAGTGATTCTATGGGGGTAGAAAGTATAAAATGCTTGGCTTGTTTTGTGGGATCTGTTATGAAGCTGTTTTCCTCCCTTTTCTTTTTCTTTTTCTTTTTTTTTTTTTTTAATATTTACTTATTTATATATAAGTACACTGTAGCTATCTTAAGACACACCAGAAGAGGGCATCAGATCTCATTGCAGATGATTGTGAGCCACCATGTGGTTGCTGGGATTTGAACTCAGGACCTCTGGAAGAGCAATCAGTGCTCTTAACCGCTGAGCCATCTCTCCAGCCTTCTTTTCTTTTCTTACTTTTATGATAAAGGAACTTAAGTGGGGGTACAGAGATAGCTCAGTGGTTAAGTACATTGGCTGCACTTGTAAAGGACTGGGATTTAATTCCTAGTACTCTAATGCAGCTTCTAACCGTCTCTAACTCCAGTTTGAGGGGATCCAGTGCCTTCTTTCGGCTCCCGTAGACACTGCTCACATATGGTGCACATACGTAAATGCAGGCAAGATACCCATACACATAAAACACATTTTTTTAAAAAAGGTAACTTAAGGGAAAAAGCACTTAGTTTTAGCTCACAGCTACAGGTACAGCCCTCATGGTGGGGAAATCAAGGCACAATTAAGTTGGGTATTTCTACATCAATCAGTACAATCAAGATGATCCCCACAGTTCTGCCCAGAGAGACTCATCTCACAGGACACTCTAGATTCTGTCCAATTGACAGTTAAAGCTAACCATCATGGAAGCCTAAAGAAAAAGTAAAGTCAGAATTTTTTAAAATAAAGAATAGGATGCAGGGCCTTGGGAGACGACTCAGTAGTTAATGTGCTTGCTACACAAGCATGAAAACTTCCCATTGCTATAACCTATATAGATCAGGAGTGTGTGTGTTTCTGTTCTCTAGGAAATCCTAGTAGCAAGCTGGCTAGCTAAACTAACCATATGGGCAAAGCTCTAAATACAACTGAGACACCTTGCCTCAATGTAAAAGATGGAGACGATGAGTGAAGACACCAACATTAGCCTTTGGCCTCTGCATGGACATGCACAGATATAAACAGGCATGCACATACACATACATGAGGGGGAAAAAAATCAAATAACAGGAAATGGGTTAGCTTATGTTTTTATTATCATTTTAAAATTCTTTATTATTTTTAGTGCTGGGAGAGGTCAGAAGAACCCTTCCTAGTAAAGCAGAGTCTCTCCTTCTACCTAAACGTGGGCTCCAGGGAGCAAACTCAGGCTCTCAGGTTGGCTCAAGTGCTCTCCTCCATTGACATCCCCCTCACCAGCCTGGGCAGGGCTTATGGTGAATATTTTAAAAATATTTCATAAAGATTTCATCTTGTGTAAAAGTGTTTCATTTTCCTGCATGTAAGTGAATGCACCATGTGTGTGCAATGCTCAAGGAAGCCGGAAGAGGCCACGAGATCCCCTGGGACTGGATAGAGTCACAGATGGTTGTTAGCTGACATGTGGGTTCTAAAAACAAAAGCCTCTCTTCTATAAGAACTGCAAGTGCTCTTAACCACTGAATCATTTCTCTGACCACAATAAATGATTTTTTAAAGTTATTTTAGTTGGTGATGTAGTTCAGTGATTGAGTACTTGAATAACAAAGACAAAGTTCTGGGTTAGATTCCCAGAGTCATTAAATAAATAAAGTTTTTAATATAATTTTAGTACACACATACATAGAAACACACACACACACACACACACACACACAGACTCTTAAGTAGCTCTGGCAGGCTGGAACCCTAAGAGATCCTCTTCTGTCTTCTGAGTGCTGCAGTTACTAAAGGTATGCAACACCATGCCTGGCAGTACACACACACACACACACATACATATATGTCTATGTATATATCTGTATATATAAAATGTATGTGTATATACTATATATATATTATTTATATATACATATATATTTTTAAAATGCTACTGAGGATTGAATTTGAGCTTCACATATTCTAGGGAAATGATCTACCATGGAGTGATATACTCAGCAACAAATGACTTTAAGAATAAACCAGGTGGGGGGAATGTGTGCTGAAGAAATGGCTCAGTGGTTAAGAGCACAGGGCTGCTCTTTTATTGAAGAGGACCTGGGTTTGATTCTCAGGATCCATGTAATGGCTCACAACCATCTGTATCTCTAGTATCAGGGGATCCAACATACTCTACTTGTCTCCACTGATACCAAGTATATACATGGTACATAACACACACCCACAGGCAGGCAAAACACCTGTACAGATAAAATAAATCACAAAGGACCTGTTATGGTGGTACATATCTTTAATCCAACATGCAGATTTAGAGGTAGGTAGGCAGATTTAGAGTTTGAGGGCAGCCTGAAATACATAACAAGTTCCAGACTTCTCAGTGCTGCATAATGAGATCATGTCTCAAGAAGATAAAATAAACTGTGTGTGGTGGCATATACCTTTACTCCCAGCCAGGAGGCAGAGGCAGTAGGAGCTCTTTGACTTCAAGACTAGCCTGGTCTATATAGGGAGTTCCAGAACAGCTTAAATATTTTATCTCAAACAACAGTGACAACAATGGTAACAACAAAACAAACAAAAACAACAAAAAATATTAAAAAAAAAACTTGACAGTATCCTAGGGCCATGTATGTAGCTCAGTGGTACTACTATAGGGTTTTACTGCTGTGAACAGACACCATGACCAAGGCAACTCTTTTGTTTTGTTTTGTTTTGTTTTCGAGACAGGGTTTCTTTGTGTAGCCCTGGCTGTCCTGTAACTCACTCTGTAGACTAGGCTGGCCTTCAACTCAGAAATCTGCCTGCCTCTACTATGGAGTGATATACTTAGCAACAAATGACTTTAAGAATAAACCAAGTAGGATTAAAGGCATGTGCAACCACTGTCCGGTAAGGCAACTTTTTTTTTAAAGATTTATTATTTATTATTATATCTAAGTACACTGTAGCTGTCTTCAGATGCACCAGAAGAGGGCATCAGATCTCATTACAGATTGTTGTCAGTCATCATATGGTTGCTGGGATTTGAACTCAGGACCTTCAGAAGAGCAGTCAGCGCTCTTAACCGCTGAGCCATCTCTCCAGCCCAGTAAGGCAACTCTTATAAGAGCAACATTTAATTGGGGCAGGCTTACAGGTTCAGAGGTTCAGTCCATTATCGTCAAGGCAAGAGCATGGTGGCATCCAGGCAGGCATGGTGCAGGTAGAGCCCAGAGTTCTACATCTTCATCTGAAGGCTGCTAGTGGAAGACTGACTAGGGTAAGGGTGTTAAAGCCCACACCCACAAGGCCACACCTACTCCAACAAGGCCAACAGTGTGTAGCTCTCAACAGTGCCACTCCCTGGGCCAACCATATACAAACCATCAAAAGTATAAAACATGCTTAGCATGTGGAAGGTCCTGGTTCCATTTCAAAAGGAAAAAGGCAAGAACAATTTTCACATATTTTGTATTTCCAATTTGCCAGATCCTACATACTCACTATAACTAATGGTAACTATATAACTATAACCATGGATGAGACCCAATTCTGAGCTTGTTTCATATCTCCCCTCTTCTCTGGGGAAGGAATAGTTATTACCTCAATTTCTAAAGGTGGGAAGATAGAGGCCCAACATATGAAAATCTTTATCTGACGTTTTACAGCTTTAGGAGCTGGGGATGCCCCAATGTTAAGCTTTGTGCCCTACCCCCTGGCAGACTCAGGAAAGATTCAGAATGTGGCTGTCTTAATAACAACTTCTGTTGGTCCTCATTCTCTTTTGTTTAGTTGGTCCTGGAATAATGTAAATAGGCTGTTCTCAAATTACTGGTACTCCTCTTGTCTCTGCCTCTGGAGCACTGAGATTACAGGTATGTGCCACCATGCCTGGCCAGCTCACTTTTTAGCTCTTGTTGCATGCTGAGTTATGTAACAGCCCAGGGCTCTTGGCATTTTCCTGCATTTAATGCCTAGGGCATTCCTAAAAGGTGGCTTCTGGGGAGCATTTTACTTACTTACTTACTTTCTTACTTTTTTTTTTTTTTATCAGGGTTTGTCCTAAGACAGGGTTTCTCTATGTAGCCCTGGTTGTCCTGGAACTCACTCTGTAGACTAGGCTGGCCTCCTCAAACTCACAGAGATCCACCTTCTCTGATTCCTAGTGCTGTAATTAAAGGTGTGTACCACTACTGTCTGGTAAGAGTCTTTTATTAACTCTACTTCCACACGAGCAAAGTGAGTCTCAGAACAGTAATCTCATCATCCCAGTGGATCCAGTACAGTCTGGTCTTCCCTGTTGTTTTCTGTATCCATCCCTTGCCTAGTACATAGGCCCATCCCTGGTAGGATTTTGCTGCCCTGACTGGAAACTCAAGGGGAAGCCAGTTTTTCAGAAGGCGAAGACTCAGAGGCTGGAATCTGTTTGGCCTATAGGAAGAGCAAGTCGGGAGACTTCATGGCTGGAACAATATGGTTGAGGAACAGAGCGGAGATGATCAGGAATTAGGTGACAGGTGAACTGATGTCCATAAAAAATTTATGTAAGCACACACAAGCATCTTCACTCTTCTAGCCTGCCAAGCTTG
>JADRCD010159954.1:507-35909 GCA_019843815.1 Montemys delectorum | reverse complement strand
TTTGAATCACATGGAAAGTTTTAGTTTGATGTTAACCTGTCAAGAATTCTAGCCGGGTGGTGGTGGTACACGCCTTTAATCCCAGCACTTGGGAGGCAGAGGCAGGTGGATTTCTGAGTTCGAGGCCAGCCTGGTCTACAGAGTAAGTTCCAGGACAGCCAAGGCTACACAGAGAAACCCTGTCTCGAAAAAACAAACAAAACAAAACAAAGAATTCTACATGCAGGGTTGGCTCTGTCTTAGTGGGTAAAAATGTTTGCTGCCAAGTTTGATAACCTAAATTTGATTACTGGAAAGAGAAAATCAACTCCCACATGCAAGCCATGGCATACTCAAAGCCTGTATTCAATCCTTCTCCTGCCTCCCCCCAATAAAAATAATTCCTGCCAACATAATTTTTATATTCTTTCTCCATTTAAGGAAAGCCGATATCTCCTTGACATGCCACGGCCATTGTCACAGCAGGTGTGGTTACTTGCACAAGATAGAACCCATCACGTTGGAGTGGGAGAGCCTTGGGAAAGCCCCTCCCTGAAGTCCTATTGGCAGTAGTTGCTGGAGGAAAGAGGTGTCATTTTCTTCAGTGTTGCAGTCACCCATTTAGTTGCCCTGATAAATAAACCCCTAATCTATGCTCTTGCAAGCAAACCTAGTTCAGTAGGTCATAAAACAAAGACAAGGAAGTACATGGAGGAACTTGTTGGCAAGAAGTGGAAATGAGGAGAGGTGAATATGATAAAAGTACAGTATAGGGTCAAGGATTGAAGCTGCTCAACGGCTATAATCAAATCACTGAGTTCAATTCCTAGCACCGAACAAACTGAGCATGGTTCCTCTAGCCTGTCATTCAAGAGGTGTGGGTGGGCAGATCAGACCTTCAAGGCCAGCATTAGCTAGAAACTCTGTCTCAACAACAGCAAAACCCCAAACAAACTCAAAATATATGATATACATATATGAAGTTGTTAAAAAAAAAAAAAAAAAAAAGCCAGGCGTGGTGGTGCTTGCCTTTAATTCCTGCACTTGGTTGGTAGGGAGAGGCCGGAGGGCTACATAGTGAGACCCTGCCTCAAAAAAGAAAGTTAATGAGTAAAACAAAATAGGGAAAAATATAAAGTAGGCTGGAATGACTAGGTCAGTATGTGCGCTGGTCTTATGGGTTCGAAAGAGCGAAACACTTCTCTCTCCCGGTCCCACGACCCGACTGTCTCTGCGGGCATCTGCGGGCGAGGCCTGCCACTCGAGGAGGCGTGGCCTGATGCCTAGGGGGCGTGACCCGAGGCGAGCAGGAAGCGGGAGCCGGTCGTCGCACACGCAGGCGTTACTGGTCGTTCGGGGTCACGTGAGCGCGCAGGCGCAGCGCGACAGAGCCCGCTCCCTCACACAAAGCCCGGACGCGGAGAAAATGGCGGCAGGGGTCGAAGCGGCAGCCGAGGTGGCGGCGACAGAGCCCAAAATGGAGGAAGAGAGCGGCGCGCCCTGCGTGCCGAGCGGCAACGGAGCTCCAGGCCCGAAGGGGTGAGTATTCTAACAGCAATTTATCCTTCACTAACTCCAGCCAGGTTACTTCGCAGCTCCGTTAGGTCTGTTGGCCGCTTTTTCTTCTCTCACGGCGGCGCGGCGTCTGCGCAGGCCTTTTCCCTGCCGGGAGTCGGGGGCGGCCGAGGCTGTGACGACGACGAAGCCAGGAGAGCCTCATGGATCGCCCCCTGCCGACAGCGCTTGCCTCCGCTGCCTCACGCCTCCTGACTGACTGCGCGTGTCGTCGAGGCCTCAGGCCTGTGGCCTGGTATTTTCTTCACGGAGCAGTGATGGCGCGCGGGCTGCAGGAGCCCAAGGCCCGCTGCACCTCCCACTGGGGGTCTCGAGGGTCGAGCCGTTAAGACTGTGTAGTTTCAACTCTTCAACATACAATCCATAGTTGTGGAAATATTCTGTCTCAATTTCTCAGGTCTGAGAAGTTAGGGGCGGGAGGCGTGCGCGTGCGGGGTGTCACGTGTACGGTCAGCAAACGGCGGCGCGACCGGGAAGGTGTCGACCTGGCCCCCGTTGCGGGGTTCCGAAACACCGGTGTTCCCCTCATCCTGCAAGAAGTGCTTCTTCCACCAGAATGGCCCCGGACCCGGGCTCCTGGGTTGGAGTTCTTCCGCTTCTTTATATTGCTACTTCCTAAAGTGCGCAGTTGGTACCAGTGGGAGAAATGATCTCTGTTTGCTCAGAGTTCATCCTTAGCAACAGACATAAAGTGTGCGGGTAGAGGCACCACTTCGGGGTTTCAGAAATTAGAATAGCCAGACGTCATCATCCCTTTTTGGAATCCTGCTTGGAGGTCTGTCCAGGCACCTTGGTTTGTTTTTATAAGTGGTCTAGCACGGCCTGATGAATCCCGACCTTTTGGGAGGAGTTGGAAGCTGCAGGATCCAAAGTGCAAAATGTGGCCAGGCTATATAGAGTGAGTTCAGTCTAGGTTGCCATTCAGTCGGTGGGAAATTGACCTAGACCCTGACTCTCCAAAAGAGGGATGAAAACATAGCAATGGCCTGACACTAGATTCCTAGTATCAGAGCACAGTCTCTCTGAGCCCTGCAAAAGTTTTCTTCAAGGAAGAAAACATAAGCACTGATATACCAATATATCAGCTTGAGGAGGTCTGGAGAAACAGTGTGGTTCTAAAGTCAGCAGCTCATGTCTCTGAAATTTTGTTTTCCATCAGATTTATAAGGTGAGAAGTTTCAGGACTGGGAGTTGAGAGTACTTGTTAGTAAAGCATTTACCAAGTAATGGCTATTTTGTTACTGGAGGAAATTTCATACCTTTTATCTTAGTTATGGAGAAGTAAAACACCATTGGTTAACTGGTTGTGTGTGTTGTTCAGCACTTGAGAGGCTGAGTTCTAGACCTGATTTCAGCTACATAACAAGTTCAAGATTTGCCTAAGCTACATAAGTACTTGCCTGTTGTGTATGAGTGTGTGAGATTATAGCCCAGTAATAGAGTATTTACCCAGGATGCATAAGGTCTTAAGAGTCCACCCCATAGTACTGAAAGGAGAAAGAGGCCTCTCTTTACTACCAATACTTTACTATGGAAAGTCTCAGCTTAGGAGTGTGCTCATTTTTACTTTCCCTCTGTCCTCTTGGGAACTCAGGGTCTTGAGGATGCTAGATAAGCACTCTTACCTCTGAGCTACACTTGAGCACCTTTAGTTAGCCTCATGTTCATTTTTTTCAGCCTTTGTCTTAGAGATGCCTTGTAGGATCAGATTCCCTCTTTGAGAGTCTTTGTTCTCCAGTTTTTGAGTTAGATGCCTGGACAAACTGTAGAGTCTGCAGTTTAAACCATGTTGACCTTGAATTCAGAACAACATCCCTGGTTCTGTCACCACCCAGTTGGTGGAATTACAAGTATGTACTACCATGTCTGGTTCACCTTCTAGGATTTCTGAGGACCTTATTTATAAAGCTTTAAGGACGTTATTTTCTGTTCAGGCAGTGGTAATGCATGTCTTTAATCCCAGCACTTGGGAGACAGAGGCAGATGGATATCTGAGTTCAAGGCCAGCCTAGTCTGCAGAGCTCAGGACAACCAGGGTTACACAGAGAAACCCTGTCTCAGGGGCAAAAAAAATCTCCTGTATATAGAATATAATGCTGCTAGAGCCTTTCTATATGAAGATTGCATTTTTAATAGAATACAGTCCATTGGTAGTTTTAAATTTCCACTGTCTGTATTCAGATAGATAACTTGTGACTGAATCATTTGACATACAGTACATAAGAAGTTTCAGAGATGAAATAGCCTTTGTTGGAAAGAACCTAAGTGGTCTGAGACTGGCTTAATGGAGGATACCTGAGAAAGTGGCAGCACTTAGTTTTGTAGAGTGGTGAAAAACAATTGTTACTTTTGCATCACAGAGTTCTTGAAACAAACTCCTTTAAAAGCAGAGTGCCTTTTTCTTCCCACCTTTTGACTAGGAATTGAACCCAGGTTTTCATGCTTGTTAGGTATACATGTACATTACCTAGTGAACCTTCTCACTAGCTTGCTTTTATTTATTTATGTATTTATTTATTTTTGTTTTGTTTTTTTCGAGACAGGGTTTCTCCGTGTAGCCCTGGCTGTCCTGGAACTCACTCTGTAGACCAGGCTGGCCTCGAACTCAGAAATCCGCCTGCCTCTGCCTCCCAAGTGCTGGGATTAAAGGCATGTGCCACCACCGCCTGGCGCTTCCTTTTATTTTTATTAAAAATATTATGAGAGCATGTTTTGTCTGCTTATGTGTCTATGCACAACATGCAAGCAATTGCCCATGGAGGCCAGGAGAGGGCATTGGGACTCTTGGCACTAGAATTTTGGACAATTGTTAGCTGTCATGTGGGTACTAGGACTTGAATCCAGGCCCTCAGGAAGAACAGCCAATGTTCTTACCCACTGAGCCATCATCTCTCTAGTCCATTTATTTAGTTTTTGATAGTAGAGATCAACTGATGACCTCCTTCATGGTAGGCAAGCACTCTTATCACTGAGCTACATACCTAATGACAACCTTTTTATTTTTAAGTGTTGTGTGTATGCACACAGGTGTGTGCCAGTGCTTAGAGGCAGGAAGAGGATATCAAATCACCTGGAGCTGGAGTTACAGGAAGTTGGGAGCTATGGGTGCTCTTAACCACTGAGCCATCTCTACAGCCCCATTGTTTGGGGTTTTCAGACAGCATTTCACTGTGTAGGTCAGGCTGGCCTTGAATCCTGCTGCTTCCGTCTCCTGAGTGCTATGAATACTATGTGTGCCATCATGCTCTGCTCTGTTTGCTGTACTTTTTAAAAGTGATTGTATACTTGGTGAAAAGTACTTTTGAGGCACATTAGATTGTTAGCTCAAGATTAGAAATGGAAGCTCTGTATTATTTGAATGTGTGTTGTCAGAGCTTTGCTGTTACTTTGTCCTTTGGTTTTTTCTTTTTTTTAAATGACTATGGAAACAGATACCAACCTGCAAAGATAAGCTTGGTTTTACCTTTTTCTCTCTTTAAGGGATTCCCAAATGGACTCTCATATTACTCTGCTTTGCAATATTAGTTAAAACTGAACTGTCCCTTTGGTAGTTTGTAGTGAGTTCAGTGCTTAGGTTTCGTCTCTGATGGACAGTGGTTGGAATGTTTTAAAACCTCCCAAGTGAATACAATACAAAAAGGCTAGGAGCAAATAGGTCTCCTTTTTTACACCTCAAAATTATTATTGATGTGCTGCTGTGTGCTAATTCTTTTAAAGACGTGTGACTTAGTAGTAGCCTCCACTTACAAATGAGAGTATTATTCAGACTTGGATGGATGACTCTAGCTCTTAGTTACCCACAGTACGGTCCTTACGGATTTTGCTCTTGACATATACCAACTTGTTTTTTGTCTTAGTATTTTTTTTGTACTCATAGTAGAAATAGAGACAGTTTGCTAATTTATATTTGTTGAGGCAGGGTCTCACTGTAGATAATGTTTGCTTTAAACTAGATCCTGTTTGCTCTAAACTCAGATCCACCTACATCAGCCTCCCAGTGCTGGAATTAAAAGTGTTCTCTACCATGCCTGGCAGATGTTTATTAACAAAGAAAAATATTGTTGGCCTGGCGGTGGTGGCGCACGCCATTAATCCCAGCACTTAGGAGGCAGAGGCAGGCCTGGTCTACAGAGTGAGCTCCAGGACAGCCAGGGCTATACAGAGAAACCTGTCTCGAAAATCCAAAAAAAAAGAAAGAAAAAGAAAAAAGATAAAAAGAAAAATATTGTTACACTTTTGTTTTGTTTTGTTTTGTTTTTATGGGAGGGAATTAAGACAGGGTTTCTCTATGTAGCCCTGGCTGTCTTGGAATTCACAGAGAGCCATCACAACCCTGCTGTTTTTGTTTTTGTTTGTTTTTAAGGCAAGATCTTACGTACCTTTAGTTGGTTTAAAGCACTGCAGTAGATTGGTCTCTTAATTTACCAAACTCCCCCTGCCCCTTACTCCTGAATTCTGAGAGTATGAGTATGTATTACCACACTGCTTAACTAATTCTTTGATTCTCAAAGCAAGCCTGTGTGCTACAATGGATACAGGCTATGTTCGTTTGCTAGTAAAGAGTCACACTGGAAAAGGAACCGATTATATGTTTTGATAAGGGGAGAGTCTGTACCTAGAATAGTGTTCCATTAAGCTCTGAATTTAAAGACCTTCTGTTTAAAAAAAAAACCTTTATGTAAGAGATTGTTTTCAAGAGGGAAGTTGTATTTTTGTCTCAGAAGATGTGATCAGAATTTCAGGGTATTGAGATTTTTCATGTATTGAGAAATTCCAAAATAGTATGAGTAGGAATTATGTATGGGGGTGTCATGAAGACATAAGAGATATTAGGATGACAATAGGGTTTTTGTTTGTTTGTTTTCTGTTTTTGTTGTTTTGTTTGAGATAGGATCTCTCTGTATCTCTGGCTGTTCTGGAACTCATTATATTGTCCAGTCTGGCTTGTAAACGTACAGAGACATTTATCAAGTCATTGTTCTGCCACACTAAAATTATACTACATACATAGGTCACAATTTATACAGATTAAATGCCTTTATACAAATTTATATAAACCATGAAGGACTGCTCTATTCAGTATTCTAAATATGCATGGTGGTACATGCTTTTAACCCCAGGACCACCGTGCTGCCTTAGCTAGATCCGCCTGCTGTGTCTGCTGTTTCTTTGAAAGATTACATATAATAGATTATTTTATGTTAAGGTTACAAGTCAAACTTCTGGCATGTGTTAGGACGTTTTCAATTTTCAAGCAACTTGGTAAATCCCAAACTCAGCAATCCCAAAGTTGTATTAATGTCTTGAGAGTTGATTTAATGTCTTGCCGGTATCTAACATGTTTTAGGTCTTAACAATATATTATGAGATACAGTAATGTATTAGACTATTAGAAAATATTATTTTATTGGGCTTGATTAGAATTTTGAGTAGCTAGCTAACTGGGTGTCAGGATCTAATTTTCTTTGGTAGTTTGGAATTGAGAACCATATGTTAAAGTGTATTAGCTGCTTTAGCTAGATCTGCCTGCTGTGTCTGCTGTTTACAGATTTGTTATTTTATGTTAGGTTACAAGTCAAACTACTGGCATGTGTTAGGACGTTTAAAAAACATGAAAAGAAAGTATAAATTTAACCCAGGCTGAGTGGTATATACCAGTAGTCCCAGCACTCAGTAGGTAGAGCCAGGAACTATATATTTTCATCATTATCTTCCAGATAAGTGCTCTAATTCTTCTTAGCTCCACTGTGTAACATTTTAAAAGACTTTTCCTTGTTACTCCAGATATTTTTGATAAGTTCTCCCTAGATGTATGCCATTGATTCTCAATGGAGTACCTTCCTTTCCTTTGGGAATCCTTCCTTAACAAGAGGTTGGGTTGTTACTGTTGCCTATTAAGTAGAATCAGGATGCCTCTAAGCATCCTGAAATGGAGAATATAGGATAACAAGAATATCTTCCTAGGAGGCTGAGGCAGTAAGCTTGCCAGTTCAGATTAATTCCAATCTAAAAATAAAGAGCTGAAGATAGTAGCTCGGTGGTAAGACATTGCCTAAGGTGTGCAGAACCCTGTATTCAATCCTCAGGACTGACTGCCAAACAATAACTCTCATCCCCAGACCGTGAAAAGACACACAAAGACAATTTCTTTTAAAAGTGAACTATGTGTCTAGCTAAAATGCATGAATCTAAAATATGTTAGTGAAATTCAGAATAAAGTAATAAACTAATTACAGATGGAGTATGTGTGTGTGGTAGATAGGTTCAGAGAACAGCTTCTTTCCACCATTTGGATTCCGAGGACTGAGCTTGGGTTATTGGGCCTGGTGCCAAGTGTTTTTACTTTTACCTGATGAGCTAACTTGCCAGCCCAACAACGTGGTGTTTAGAAATGGTCAGAAGAGCTAGATGGTAGTGGTAATGACCTGTTACCTCAATACTAGAGGGGTAGAGGCAGGAGTTCCTCATCCTTGGCTAAAGTTTAAGGCTAAATTGAGCTGAATGAGACCTTATCTTTAAGGGGAAAAAAGACAAAGATTTGTCAACATCTTACCAAAGACTATGGATTGCAAATAAGCACATACAAAAACAAAACCACAGAAACGTAATAGGGAAAGAAAATGAAACCAATATAGTATACCTGGAACTCCCTCTCTGGTCCAACTTGGCCTCTAACTCAGATATACCTGCTTCTACTAGGATTAAAAGCATAAGTCACCATTGCCGAGCTGAATTTTAAATTTCTTGAATACTGCTTTTATTTTTCACAAAAACAGCCAAAAGATATTGTAGATACAGATAATCATGTATTGTCCTTTTAAAATTTGCTTCAGTCAGGTACTTTATCAATTTGATTTTTAATACTTTCCAGATTTGGAGTATTTATGATAAAGATGCATACAAAGAAAGGGCCAGTGGTTAAGGACACAGTGGTTAAGGTACAGGGCAAACATGGTGGAATTAAAAAACTGACTCCCAGTAGTTGTCTCCTTACTACCACATGCATTCCAAACAGCATGAATACTCAAGCACATACATACACAAACTATTTATAATTGAGCACTCAAGAGGCAGAGTTCAAATCCAACATGGTTACATAGCCAGTTCCAGGCCATACAAAGCTGCATTGTGAGACCTTGTCTCAAAAAACAACAACAACAAAAATCTTTCTATGAGTACATTTTGTATTATTTGCTTTTTTAAAGGGGGGACTTTCAGAATTAAATGTTATGTATGGGTCTAGACAAATGACTCAGTGGTTTAGAGGCCCCAAGTTTAATCAGATGTGGCAGCTCAGATCTGTCAGTAATTTCAGTTCCAGAGGGATTTGACACCCTCTTCAGCCTTCCTTGGATACCAGACAAGCATGTACTACAAAAAAATATTATGCATAGAATAAAATAAATAACTTTAAAATTTTTCATATAAGGATTTGGGAAGAATATTCATTAGTCTTGTGACAAATGAAAAAATTAGCATTGGGTGTCTTAATGATGTACTTTGTGGGATGCTACCTGTTATATAATCTGCATTTGAATATGTCTGAGAAAAATCTCTGAGGAGTTATATTTAAATACCTTTCTATCCATAGTTCTCTGGATGATAACAAGTAGATTGATGAATAATTTACAAACTTTAGTTAACATGTTGTCTGCCAAGAAACATTGAGGGATGGTTTGGCAGATAGTGTTGTATTTGGTAAACTTAGGTGATGGATTTCCTTCCTACCCCTCTTAGACCCCCACCCCACCCCTGTGCCTGGGGAATTGCCTCACTCCCTTCTTCTGTGTTAGTCAGCTTAAAGAACCATACCTAAGCCTAGGATAACATTCATTCTCTCGAGCATCGGTTGGTGGTAGGTGGGTTTGTTCTCAGGTAACTGAGACTGACTCTGCCTCCTTTTTCTAGGTGTTAGGAATACAGGCATGTTCCATTATGCCCACTGTGGGAATAGGATAGGTTTTAGGGAATGCATGATTGCAGATATCTGCTCTGTGGAGACCTTCATTTGCAGGGTTCCAAATCAAAACTAGCATTGACCATATATTGTTGCAGATAGCCCTGGAGCTATATTATATTTGGTGTTAATTCCATTCTGTGAGGGGTTGTGAACAAGGAATGAGTCAGCACTCAGGTGATTTCCTCCTGTAAACCTTCCCACCTTAATTGATAAAATAAAGGCTAGAGCCAGTGATTGGGCAGAAAAGGAAGGGAAGGTGGAGCTGAAGGTTGAGGGAGAGAAGGAGAGAGAGAGGGGATGAAAGAGAAGGTGGAAGGAACGCAGAGCAGAAGCACGTGGCCTGGAGAAACCGCACGTCATAAGGGGTCTCACAGATGGGGAAGATTGTAGTATAGTGGTAGATCTGCCCAATCTAGGTACACAGCTTGTATTCATATTAATTGACTTGTGTTTTCATTGCCAAGGCATATTTGGGTTGGAGATTTACTGCAACAGTATATAACTCTGTAGGATTATATATCTGGTACAACAGATAGTGTCTTTTCCATGTATTAACTGGGAAACTTTTTTTCTCTTGAATTCAGTGAAGAACGACCTACTCAGAATGAGAAGAGGAAGGAGAAAAACATTAAAAGAGGAGGCAATCGTTTTGAGCCATATACCAACCCAACTAAAAGATACAGAGCCTTCATTACAAATATACCTTTTGATGTGAAATGGCAGTCACTTAAAGACCTGGTTAAAGAAAAAGGTAATGGTACTGGTGGTGAAGTAGGGTAAGAAGGTCAATGTGTCATCTTCTCTGTGGCTATCTCCTGGTTTTTGTCAGTGGAAGCTGCTCTAGGAAGAGCATGTGTTCTGTTCAGGTTTAGCGCTACCCCTCAATCCCCTCCCCCCACACACACCCATTTTATGTGATCATGCCCATGTATTAAATAGTGTGATTTATATGGTCCGTTGACCTACAAATGATTTTACTGGCTTAATATGGTTATTGGGATGTCAGTTAGTCAGTGAGGGGAGTTTTTATGTTAAGGAAATGTATCAAATTCTTCACATTATTTGTTGTTTTGGGGTGTGTGTGTGTGTGTGTGTGTGTGTGTGTGTGTTCAGTTTTTTAAAAGTCTTGTTAGGAGATTTAAATTTTGTGGGTATCCTCCTGGAATCAAAATTTAGTGCCTGGAATGTATGCTGTTCAGATTCCAAACTCTGCAACAGGATTTTGTTTGAACTATTGAACTCTCCTCTGAAGTCAGAGATTGGCAATGGGAGATCTCAGGTCATCTGTGCATGTGGTGCCTTAAGGGTGTATGGTGTCCCAGCCCAGGCATCCAAAGTTCTGGGCTAAGACAGGGCAAATGACCAAGGGTCTCTGCACGCTGGAGTGTCGCCCTCTCCTGCATTCTGTTTGCTTTTGTCCTCCTTTCCTTCATGATTCTTACCCTGTTGGTGGCTCTCGGAACTGAAGAGATTGCTGGGTCCTGGTTTAGATAAGGTAGGGTGCCTTGAGCAGCTCCTCTCCTCCAAGGGAATCTAGGATCAAATCACCCTTAATGGAGTTTCTTTGAAGGACTGAAAGGAATTGGTTTTTTGGAGCATTCATAATGAAGAGAAGTTTGAGCTTGATTTGTTGAGTAGTTAATTCTTAGTGACAAGGGTACCATTTGGGTGGCCCTTTTGGTGTGTGTACTGGTGCTCCAGCATTGGGTTTTGAAAAGGAGTGGACACTGCCATCATTTATTCCATCACTAACGTGACCGTGACATGCAAGAAGCACTAGGCACTGTGAACCTTCGGTCACATGTGCTGCTCCTGTGTGAGATTTGTTTCTTGCCTTGATCAGCCAAATCATTCCTGCCAATTCTCCTAGAGCAAGAGTGAAGTTTCTTTTGTCTGAAGGGAGTGTCATGTGGCATCCCAGATACAGTGTTCTTGGTTCTATGGGACTGCTGCTATAATACAAGCTTAGAATTTCTGTACAGTACAGTTGGATCTCATTCGAATTAGTTTCCGGAATAAACCTCAAATTTGTGTTCTTTTGTGATTTGGTTGAACCACTGAATTGCTATCTCCATTGATAATAAGGTATAGTAGTTCCAAGAACCAGGAATGTGGCTTTGAAAATGCAATTGTTAGAGTTTTGTAAGGGATTGCAGGCCAAACTTTTTCATTTGTAGGAGTGTGTGAACCAGTTTTGGGACATGATGGATAAAGTAGGTGACATTTTTACTGCTTTACCATTCAGTAATTAAGTTTTGGAAGCCATAAAGTAGCAGCCATGATGTTTCTGGATGTAGAAGCAGTTCACCTCAATTTACTATTTTGTCCTGTATTAAGTGTGGAGCCAGCCTGGTGATTTATTCAGATCCTTCCAAACTGGTTCTCATATTCCCTTGGCATACTGCCATGGCTGTGGGTGCTTCTCCCTCTCAGTGTACTTTTGGTGGTGTAACTCAGAATTACAGGTGTGCAGTAAATCTTGTTTTTATTGAACATTAAAATGTTCTTGTTTAGAGCTCCCCAGTACAATCTAATTATTCTGCTGTATAAAAAAAATTAGCAGTATTAGCTTGGGAATAAAATGATTAATAAGAGAAAGTTTAATTTTTCTATAGTAGTGCTGAGATTCAGTGAAGTTTAAAGATATTTACTTAATGTATAGCTTAAAATGTCCTTGTTTGATTTTTTTTTTTTTTTTCCTTTTAAACGGGTTGTCTTTCCTTTGTCTTTCACCCCTCCTTCCTCTCCCCTCCTCCAAGACAAGGTTTCACTTTGTAGCTGGATCTCCTAGAGTTCATTATATGGACCAGGGTAGACATAGAGATCCAGCTGTGTCTACCCCCAGAGTGCTGGGATTAAAGGCATAATGTGTTGTCAGAAAGCCCTAAGTTTTTGAAAAGCTCAAGTGGCAGATAGAGGTACTTAAATCCTAAAAGGATTTGTTTCATAGTAACCATAACTAAACAGATAAGAGATTAGACTGATGCAATCAAAGCAGTTTTCCCAATCTGCAGTCTACCCTGATAAAACTGTATCCTTCTGGAATAAGAGCTAGGATTAGTTGTCTTTACCTCCAGTCTCTACTATTGCAACAGTGTCTTTAGTTGCAGCCTCTCAGAACAATACAGGAAGGGTAACAATGCTGGTAATAGCATCTTGTACCCTTTTCTGATCTTCCTTTTCTTTGATATCAAGTGTATATTTTGTGTTTAATTTTAATACTTTAGGATAGTCTGTTAATGATCTGGTAGAAACTTGGCCACTTGCACTTTCCCCTTGAATAGTGATGCAAAATTTGTTTGATGGTGTTAGTGGTGAAGTCAGAATATTACCCATTTTTAAGATAAGATGTATGGAAAGCATAGTTTTCCTCTGGGCCATGTTGCTGTTTTGTTCAACTCTTGTCAGTGAAGGTCCTAGATTAAGATACCTTTCTGGACTTTCTGTTTGATTGAATACCTGCTCCTTGCTCCAAGGTGTCCCAAAGTGAAGGTTTTTAATTTTATTTTTATTTATTTTAAAAATTTTTTGGCAGACAGGGTCTCATCCAAGGTTTGCTTCTGACTCTTGATCCCTTCTGCCTTAGTCTCCCAAGTGCTAGGGTGACCAGAACTTAAGCAACTTAAGCATCCTTTTTAATGGAGGCAATGGTTGTGGTGCAAGAGAGTTCCTGGATTGAAAAAAAAAAAAAGGTGGGGAACCACTTTTACATGAATTTAAATTAGAGGTTTCAGAATTGTGTGAAAGTAACTTTCATTATCCACAGCTACTCAGATGAATTATAGTAGAATATGGGATACTGTCTTAAAAGTGTTTGAAGCCGGGCGATGGTGGCGCGCGCCTTTAATCCCAGCACTTGGGAGGCAGAGGCAGGCAGATTTCTGAGTTTGAGGACAGCCTGGTCTACAGAGTGGGTTCCAAGACAGCCAGGGCTATACAGAGAAACCCTGTCTTGAAAAACAAACAAACAAACAAGTGTTTGACTGTAGGGTGTGGGTACCAAAAATGAAGATTTCTTTTAAACAAAAGGTCTTGGGGGGTGTTTTGTTTTTGTTTTGTTTGAGTTTTTTTTTTTTTTTAATTGGCATCTTAATGTATTATGTTAGTTTAGAGACCTTAAAATTCTCAGAACGAAGAAAGTTGGGTTCTGAGCTTCTTATATCTTGGTCTACCTAGGGAGTTAGCCGTGTGGAGGTGGGGCAGCTGCCACTCAGGCAGGACTTAGCAATACTGGTGAATAAACACTATGCCCAGTTTGAGGAAGAAAGAAAAGTCAGTGATACAGTTTACTCTCAAATCGTGGTTTAGCAGCGGTCAGTTTAATTTGTATAAACAAAGATTTCTTTAAGCCTTTAATCCTTCCATTCTTATTTAATGATCATCACTTTGAGTAAATTTCAGATTACTGCTGACAGAAAACTGAGGCCCAGAGGGCAGGTGTAGTCCAATAAAAAACTTCTGTTTCTTTGCAATAATTTGTATTGTGGGTTAAATGAGACAAAATGGCTTTCAATTTAAATGAAGTTCCTACCCAGTTTTTCTTCATATTTTCCTGTTGGAAATTGAGCTGTTATTTTGCAAGACCTGCTGTGCAAAAAAGCACTCAGATGTTCTAGAACTGCTGTTGAGCCCCTGTAGTACAGCCTGTGACGCTTTCTTCTGTGGTCTTTGCTATAGGTAGTAGAAAATTTTCTTACCCTCTATAAGCCTGAATTTGGCTTAGTCAGTTTCTTTCTTTCTGATTTGTCTGTTAGTCAGCTTCTTGTTGTTTGCCATATTTGAAGGTTTTTTTTTTTCCTTTTGAAATAGGGCTTCACTATATTAGACCAGAGAGGCCTTGCGAGCCCCCTCCCTCCAAGGGGCTAAAGGCATGCTCCCAACTGAAGTTGTCTTTATAGAGAAACTTTCTGAACTATGCAGTTTTCCCTTAATATTTGACCACCATGATACAGAAAAGCATGTTCAACAATATGTCCTGCTTTCTTTCTTGCACATATTCTCTTAAAAAAAACAAAAAAAACAAAAGATCCACGTACGGTAGCACACCCGTTATCCCCAGCGCAGAAAGATTACGCATTTAGAGGCAAATCTGAGCTACACAAGACCTTGTCTTAAAAACATGGCCTGTTTCTGTAGGTAAAGGTGTTTGCTGTACATGCATAAAGACTAGCTTGAATTCCCCACAACGATACAGTAATTTTGCTGGTCCTACAAGGAGATTGTGGCAGAATCCTCAGAGTCTCACAAGCCAGCTACACTGGTGTATGCCGAGGCAAAAATTAGAGTGTCTTAATCAATGTGGGGGCCAAGAACTGATGATATACCTAAGCTTGTCCTCTGACCTCCACAATGGTGCCATGGAACACATGGAACGACTCTGTACATATATATACAAACACAAAGATTCCAAAAAAAAAAAAGATGAAAGAATGATCCTAGGTTCAATCCCTAGCACACAAGCACACATCTGTATTCTCTTCAGTAAAGCTTTAGTTTTTATTATTATTATTATTATTTTAGTTTCTTTATTTTATTTCTTTTGCATTTTCTTCTTTTATTTAGATAGACATTTAAAGGTACAGTAGGCTCGTCTTAGAAGTTTACTCTTGGGATTCTGTGGATTCTATCCAGGTTGGTGATCAAGGAGCTGTAGCATGTTTCATTAACTTTGAGTTCCACTTGTGTGACTGCTGTTGTCACTTAACCTACCTCCTGACTACATACTAGTACAAAAAATGAAACAGCCTTTTTCAAGCTTTCATGATTATCTTCTTCTATAGATATGAATTACAAACAGTTGGCAGATTCCCTAAAAGTAACCAGATGAAGTCTTTCAGGATATCAAGGTTGGAATGTTCCAAACTTGTGATGAGCATGATTATGCTGATTATACCTTAGTATATAAATACTTACTTCTGAGCCACAGAAAATATTTTTAAGAGGGATATAGTTTTTAATCAAATTTTTAGTGCACAGAATTGAAGCTGGAGGTGTGTCATTACTAGAATGGCAAGTGGGAAAAGCTGTAATTTTCTTAACTTGGTATTTTGTTTAATGGTTACGACTGTGGAAAAAGTTTGTTTTGGACTTTGTTGTTTTCTAGGTTGCAATAACATCGTTTTGGGTAAAGTGTCTTTGGATACAAGCTAGAAATTTCAAATGCAACAGTCCTTGGATTCTGACAAACTTAAAAGTTGTCTTGAGGTTGATATAGTGATTCTTTTATTTAAGGTCATTGGGCAGTAGTCACAGCTGGTAGGAAATAAACTTGGAATTTCTTCACTGGTTTGACACTAGGCATTTTCATCAGTGGAGATAAGAGCTGTTGGTCATTGAATGGCTGCTGCTGTTGAAATAAATGGCTTTTAAAAATGACTTTAGAAGTGGTCATGGAGTTATGAAACTGTTTTAACTATTGAAAGGGTAATATAAAGCCAACCTGTACAACTGTCACTTGGCTATGATCAGTTTTTTTTGTTTGCCTGTGTAAAGTATGTACTCAAAGTCAAATGTAATGGCCCCTTCCATTTCCTTTCCCCCCTTTTGCACTGATTCTCCTTGTTTTGTGCAAAGTACCAGTTTTGTAACATTTCAGGAAAGGCTGAGGAGGATGAGGCTATAAAATTTAAACTTTGAACATTTGGCCTTCAACTACTCCCTGTGCAACTCCATTAATAAATGCACCCTTAAAATGTTCATTGTGTTTGTGAAATAATTATATTTTGTTATCCATTTGAATTTTTCCTTTCTGTATTTGAAAAATTCTAATTCTAACGTCCTTTGAACAAAAGAGTTGTAAGTAGGGAGGACCAATCAAGGCCATTAATGGGTCATGTTTACCTAAGCACTGCTAAACCTAAGTGAGTTGAAGACTTTAATCATCCTTCTAAGGAAAGAGTGATTGATTCCTAAGAAATTCCCCCATCTCTCTTTTTTAAACTTTGGAAAATGGATTTAGATGTTGTTTTCTACAAGTTAATGCTTTGAGCCATCTTCAAGTTCAGCAGCCATTTTGGTGGTTGTCTAGATGGATTCTAACATCTGGTTCTGGTGGTCATGAATTGGCAATCCAAACCTTGAGGAAAATCTGCTATTTTTTTTTTTTCATTGAATGTAGCTTAGACTCTGTACTGTTTAACTGTCTTGTTGCCAACTGAACCCCAAACTTGAATTTTTACTCTCTTATAGGGATTTTTTTTAAAAATGGAAAGAATAAAGCCTGATGCTATTCTGATTTAACAATTGTATAGCCAATATTCTTCTTCCAAACCATGGTGTCTTGGACTTTATGCAAAATCTAGCTATAGAATTTTAGGAGCCCAGTACAAAATGAGAGGCTGCTTGTTAACATTAGAAATTTCAAGAACATGGTTCAGGCTGAAAACCTGAACTGTTAAACACAAACTGGCCCTGAAGTTGTGTCTATATGCTTTTTGGTTTCTATATAGGCACATTCTTGTATTTGTGGCATGTGAGCTCAGTTCAGTGGCATTGTGATTTGTGTGCTGTTTATCTTGACTTCTCCAGTAAGAATACATCTGCAAAAACAGCTTTTCTTCCTTCCCTCGAAAGTGAATGTTGCAGAATTCTTTCCTGTAGATTTGGATTGCCTCTAGTCATGAGTGAGCATTACAGACAGGGAAATTGATAATGGAAATCTGTGGAAGTAGTGTGCTTGTGGTGGGAGGAAAATCAAGGACATATTGTTAATGAGTTCTCACCTATTTTACTGCACACCTGTAATGCCTAGTTTGGTGGTTTAGAGAATATGGAGTGTTTCTGGGCTTTCTTATAAGGCAGAGGCTCCATACAAGGTTGCTGATGATTGTTCTAAATTCCCATTGTTTTCTTGGCTTTTCTCCCTTGGTTTATGTGTCGTCTGGAAACTGATTTGTAGTTGGTGAGGTAACATACGTGGAGCTCTTAATGGACGCTGAAGGAAAGTCAAGGGTAAGTGTCTGAGAGAATTTCTTCTGTGGATTTACTACATGACAAATGTAACTGTATGGTGGCGTGGACTCGAATGAAATCAGGAAGGCAGTGAGTGCTCATGTTACTGTAGCCATGTTTGATTTTGCCAACATTCCAGTAGGGTGGGAGGGGGCTTGCAAACAGGAGTCCCGATTTTCCAAATGGCTGGCCAAAGAGCTTTCTGGTATTCTGTTTGGATGCCCAATTTGGATAACTGGGGACCAATAGCAGCATTGTCTCTTTGTTTAACAGGAATTGGCTGTGTGTGAATTATGCATGGAATTTTAGTGGTGGTATAATTAAAGTAAAAGTGTGTTCTTGTCTAGAAAATGTTACTCTTGGTTGTTTGCTGATTTGAAAGTTGTGTGAACCAAAGATTCTGAAAAGTAGCCTCTGTGCCAGTAAATTGTAAACCACACCTTACAAACCTGAATGTTCAAAATTGGCCCAGTTTAATGAGAACATAAACTATTTTCTGTTGTGTAATAGAATGGCTTAGAATAATCAAAAGGATGAGTTTAGTTTATGGAAAGGATGGATTTATTTAGTAGGAGTATGGTAAGGATTGATTGAGTCCAGAGAGAAGCAGATCAAAAGTTTGTGTGATTTCTTGGAGAACCTGATTTAGGTCTGCTCAGTAGCTTTAGTGCAGTGCTGGTAATGTGTAGGAAGAGGAGATTAAGGAGCTCAGCTTTTTACAAGGAAGGCTAGGTCATGCACTTCTGTCAGCTTCCTCTTAGAAGGATTAATTTTAAAAATCTTGACTTTTGTTACATACATCATATCTTTAATTTGTTCCTGTCATTGATATTTACTGTTTTTGTTTTTTTTTTTTCTTTTCCCCCTTGCTCATCTGACTGGTCTGTGGCCTATTTCAAAGGGATGTGCGTAAGTATTACTTATTTATACTTACTGGTATTTGAATTTTTCAAGTTGTAGGACTCGTTTTATTCATTTTTGTTAACTTTTTTTTTATAGTGTTGTTGAATTCAAGATGGAGGAGAGCATGAAAAAAGCTGCTGAAGTTCTAAACAAGCATAGTCTGAGTGGAAGGCCACTGAAAGTCAAAGAAGTGAGCTCTTTTTTTTTCCCCTCTTCCCTTGGTGGTAGTGATGGAACCCAAGGCTTTGTACATACAGTATACTACTGAATTATATTCCCAACTCAAAAAGTAAGGTATAATTGTTTGATTAGGATAAGAATGGTCTTTGAGTAGAATGTACTGAGTAGATAAACATACTGTTTTTGATTTATTTGGTTCTTTGTTTTGTCAAGACAGGCCCTGTAGTCAAGACTGGCCTTGAACTCATGATCTTTTTGTCTTTGTCTCTTAATCACTATGCACATAGTCTGTTGTTTTAATAAAAGATAGTGATTGTATAATAGCAGATCCTGAATAACCAGAGCTGACCACTCGTTAATCCTTGCTGTCTCAGAAATACAAAACCTGAACCTCTGGATTTGGAAATGTGTTAGAAAGTCTTTATATCCACCAGTCTGAACACTATTCTTGGCCCATCTGTTTTGTTGCTATTGTTTTGTTTTGTTGGAGACAGAATTTGCTATGAAGTTCTGGTGGTCTCAGCCTCCTAAGTGTTATGATTGCAGTGATGTGTCACAGCATGCCTGCCTCTTTATTTTTGTGTATGTAGTATGTACCTATGTGTGCAGAGGTGGCCATGCTCATAGTGACTTCTTCCTCAATCACTCCACCTTAGATTTTGAGATAGGTGCTCTCACTGGCCTCACTGTTGAAGCTAGACTGGCAGACCAGTGGACTCCAGGGATCTTTCTGTTTTCCCATTCCCTTCGTAGGATTACAAGCATGCCCCACAACTCCAGCTTTTACATGGGTGGCTGAGGATCTGAGCTCGGGTATTAATGCTTCTTTATTTATCCTCTGAGCCATCTTCTTATCCCTCTTTGAATTTATAAAATGAATGCATTTATCTTTATTAAATCCAAACCATGAAGTTCATGCTTGTTTGTTTCTTTGTTTTGTTTTTGTGGTGGTGGTGGCAAAGATTGAATCCTCCAGGGCTTTGTGCCTACAAGATTGCCACTATGCTTTTTTTTTTTCTATAGAAAGATGTTTTATTAACTGCCAAATATTATTTGCCTCCTTGACTGTGTGTGTATCTGGGGAGTACTGTTAAGATATCTGAGATTAGTTCTTTGCTGTGTATCCCAGGCTAATTTATAACTCAGGATCCCTCTGTCTTACCTACCTGAGTGTGTAGATTAAAGGCAGGTGTCGTCCTTTTGACCTTTTCCTTTTAGAAGGAATACAACATATTTGGGACTGAGAGGAAAGCATGGTCAGGTATAAGTCAATTCTTAACATGTTAATGGTAAATTAAAGAGGCAGGCATCAAGCATTAGGTCACGCTGGAAAGATGGCTCAGTGGTTGGGAGTGCTTGTTTTCCAGACAGGATCTGCATTTGATTTCTAGCACACAGGTCACAATGACCTGTATAACTCCAACTCCAAGTCATGTCCACATACATGTGCTGTACACTCCTATATGGACACATAGACACACATAAGAATAAGATAGATAAATAATCATGCCAGCATCAGATTTCCATAATTTCAGGTGCTGATACACTACATTGACTGTACTTGAGTGCCAGCACTGGTGCCCTTCAAGGGTTTAGGGAACCTGGGATTATAGAACGGTGATTTTAGACTTTGTAAAAAAAAAAAAAATCATTGATGACTTTTATAGAAATTACATTAATTAGTAAGAATCATGCCCATGAAGATCTTGTTTTAATCTAGAATTTTTAAATTCATATCAGCCAATCCTCTTATCCCTTACCTGTTCATTTTTAAAATTGAAGATTGTTTTTAGAATTTTAGTTTTATGCTTTTTGTTTCTGAACTGTTGCTCTTCCTAGAACTCTTCTTGTTGCTGTGGTTTATTTTTTATCTTGTTAATAAGTTGAGAAATACCTTTCAAACTATCTATAGGTCTGCAGATTTTGGGGTTTTTTTGTTTGTTTCGTTTTTTGTTTTTTGTTTTTTTTTCGAGACAGGGTTTCTCTGTGTAGCCCTGGCTGTACTGGAACTCACTCTGTAGACCAGGTTGGCCTCAAACTCAGAAATCTGCTTGCCTCTGCCTCCCGAGCGTTGGGATCAAAGGCGTGCACCACCACTGCCCAGCTGGGTCTGCATATTTTTGTTTGCTTGTTTTTCTTTGGTGTTGGAAATGAGAGTGGCTGGTGTATCCTGTGCCATTTGATAAGGTCTGCCACAACTAAGTTGTGTCAAGAGACAGACTTACTGAGTACACAGCAAGGGGTATCAGACTGGACTGTAACAGAGTCCTGCCTGTTGCTTTTTACTTATTTTGAGACAAGGTTTAGCTTTGTAGGCTGGCTTTGAGTTTTAAGCAGACCTTGAACTGCTTTAGCAATCCTGAGAATTAAGATTACAGACCTTTACCACCACTGCAACTGTGCTTTACTGAGAGCCATTTTATTTTATTTTTATTTTATTTTATTTCATTTTATTTGTTTAATGATTGGTGCTGGGGATTACACTTAGGAATACTAGGCAGGAACTGTCACTGAGCTGCACCTCAGCAGAAGAGAGCCTCTGTAGTGCTGAAGTCAGCACTTCCACTAGTTTCTGCAAGCCTACTTCTGACCTACTTCTAGCTGTAACGCTTTATGCTTTTTTCAGGATCCTGATGGTGAACATGCAAGGAGAGCAATGCAAAAGGTGATGGCTACGACTGGTGGGATGGGTATGGGACCAGGTGGCCCAGGAATGATTAATATCCCACCCAGTATCCTAAATAATCCTAACATCCCAAATGAGATTATCCATGCATTACAGGCTGGAAGACTTGGAAGCACAGTATTTGTAGCAAATGTAAGTAAATGGGAACGTTCTTTAAAATAGAAAAATAGGGAGGGATGGAAATAATGTGAAAATAGTATGCATTTAATTTAATTTTAAATTAAATCAAAACAAATTAGAAAAATGTACAAAACACTTTAGATTGATTGTTATACAAGTAAATTAAGTTAGACTTATGGTAAATAGCTTATTTTCATTTTAAAGTAGGCCTTCTTTGTTTTCTTATAACCACTGCATTTGTGGCTTAGGACTGACCTCAGTCGTACCGGGGTCTTGTTTCCTGAGGTTTTCTGACATTTACAAAAGAAGTATCTGTGTAGCATCTTTATTTTGGTTTATTTGGAGTTAGGGAACAATGAACAGACAGTATTTCACATTTTTTTGTATCTAGAGTAAGTGGTGATATTTTTATTCTCTGTGAGGACAAATACTTTTAGAACAGAGTAGATTTAGGAGTTAAATGGGGAGAAAGATTTAAAAGGGAGAGTGACTTTGGGTTTTTCTAGACAGTTTCTCAGTGATGTAGCATTGATTGGCCTTGAACTCAGAATATCTGCCTGCCTTTGCCTTCTGAGTGCTGAAATTAAAGGCAGGTGCCACCACTGTCCTCCTGACTTTTTAAGTATGAAGGGAAAAACTTGTTAAATGTGAGGAGACTTACGCTGTTCCATTTAAGCATTTAAGAAGAGAGACAATAAATAGCAGAGTTAAGGCCAGGTTCTGCAGTCCTATTTGAAAAGTCCACTGAAGTTATTCTTGTAATGTCAATCAAAGCAAGTCTTAATATAGTAATCCTTTTCTCCAGAGAAGTTTACCTTGAAGTTTTTATCCTCTTCTTTCACCTAGCTGGATTATAAAGTTGGCTGGAAGAAACTGAAGGAAGTATTTAGTATGGCTGGTGTGGTGGTCCGAGCAGACATTCTGGAAGATAAAGATGGGAAAAGCCGTGGAATAGGCACTGTGACTTTTGAACAGTCCATTGAAGCTGTGCAAGCTATATGTATCCTTTTGTGGGAGTTCAGCTCATGGCAAACAGTGCCCACAGCACTGTTAGGCATTAGTATACCTAAGTATATTATAGCAACAAGGTAGAAGTAACTATCTTCTCTGTGACTAGAGTGAATAAATTACTATGGAATCTGAACATTTTCTGGAGTGGAACACAGATGGATAAAAAAAGGTGTGGTTGTATCATAGACACATGCTATGAATGGTTTTTTCAGAGTTTAATTACAGTGGAGTATGTCACACATAACTACACAAATTAAACTCAGGAGACTATCTCTGGTTGCTTTACCCAGAAAACATATTTCAGAAATAATAGGACTCTTGGTCTGTTCAACACATAGAAAACTGCTTTAACTAATTACCAGAAACATTTTGTAGTATAAAGTCATTACTAAAACTTCATACCTAAAGAGTTGGAATTGCTTATGAATTCACAGAGAGAGATTGGTAGCTATAGAGTTGTTATGTTTTTAACATTTTATATGGTATGCTTTAACAGTTGTTAGAAATAGCCTTAATTGTAATACCAGCTATGTTTAATGGCCAGCTGCTGTTTGATAGACCGATGCACGTCAAGATGGTAAGTTACTAGGATCACTTTCTCTGTAATATGTTCAAGTAAGTTAAGAAGAATGAAGAATTACTAAAACTGTATCTAGCCCTTAAACTAAATCTATTGTTTAGTAGGCTGCAGAGTGATGAACCCCTTTTCTCATGGAAGTTTTTTCTTTACATTCCTGTCTGGTTGATTATTATTGTTAATCCCTATGTTCAGGAAGTCCATTGAGTACCCTGCTTGAGCAAAGAATCATCTACAAAGAGTCTTTAGCATAGAACTCGTTTTCAAAGTATAGCATACAGTGTTTGGTTAGTATTATATTTGCAGTGAACAAATATTTGATTCAGACAGCTTTTAAAGGTCTGTTGGAGTTCAGTCTTACTTAATAAACAATAACTCTACTATAGTGTTGCCAGAGATAATAATTTATAGGAACAGTACTAGAAGATGTTGAGGCCAGTCTGGTTAGGATTCAGATTCAGGAATAAAGTAAAAGGAGCTATAAATTTTGTTATTTGAAGGAGTTAAAGTCTTAGAATAGCTAATGGATTCATAAGACTCAAAAAAAAACATGAAAAGAGGGGGTAGAGAGTTGGCTCAGCAGTTAAGAGCATTGGCTGTTCTTCCAGGAGACCCCTTTTTAATTCCTAGCACCGTTGTAACTCCAGCTCCAATAGTTCCAACGCCTTCACACAGATACACATGTAGATAAAATATCAATGCACATAAGATAAACGTGAATAATTTTAAAAAAACATGAATTGATATTTTGAGCTTCACTAGTACTTATTGCTCAGGTCCTGCCCTACACACCCAATAATACAAATATATTTTTATCCTTCCTGTTGGCACGGAAGATAAAAACATGCTCCCATATACCTCCTTATGTTTGATATAATTATTCTGTGCCATGGTTATGTCATAGTTTATTTATATTTAACTAGTTATTTTGTTTGTTTAGTTTAAATTTTTGCTTTTTTCCTGTTGCTAGGGACTAGACACAGGGCCACAGAGCCTTGTACATGATAGGCAGGCATTTTATCTCTGGGTTACATCTGCAAACCTGTCTTTGTTATTATTATTTGTTTGTTGTTTCGGTTTTTTTGTGTGACAGTTTTGTGTAAACTTTCCTAGAACTTGCTGTGTATCCCAAAGCTGGCCTTGAATTCCTGATCCTTTTGCCTAAGTCTGTCAAGTATTGGGATTATAGGTGTGCAGCACATAGTGCCTGACTTCTCTGGTTCTTTGTGGTGGTAATTGTTTCCCATCTTTTGCTATTGGTGCTCCAGTGGAGATTAAGATCTTTTTTTCCCCCCCAGGATGAGAGGGCTTTACCAAAAGGAGATTTTTTTCCTCCTGAACGTCCACAGCAACTTCCCCGTGAGTATATGAATTGTACTAAATAGAAACTGTTACAGTTATATTTACACAATTGTGGAAAGGTTACCCTGGGGATTCTTGTGATGTTTGTCTTGTCACCACCTCACCCTACACAGATTGCACTATGTATCCTTGGCTGGCCTGGAACTCACAGAGACCTGCTTGCCTCTACTTCCTAAGTGCTGGGATTCATGGTGTTGCCTGTATCTACCGTGCATGTCTTGATTAGTTGATGACTTGAATTTAACACTGGCACCACATGTTCGAGGAAGAAAAGGATCCCTTCAAGTTGTCCTCTGACTTCTTGTGTGCCAAGGCACACATGCTTTTCTGTGTGTGCTGGGCTGAGTGATAATGACCCTCATTAGCTCACATATTTGAGTGTTGGATTCCCAGTTAATGGTACTATTTCGAAGGATTAGGATGTGTGGCTTTGTTGGAGATGATAAGTTACTGGGGTAGCCTTCAAGGTTTCATAGGCCCACAATATCCCCAGTTAACTCTCTGCTTCGACTTTATAGAGATGTTAGCTTTTAATTACTTTTCTAGCACCGTATCTGCCTTTCTGTTGCCATGCCCCCTGCCATGATTATCAAGGAGTCTAACTCCTGGAACCATGAGCCCTATATGAAACTTTTTTAGTTTTTCTTTTCTTTTTCTTTTTTTCTTTTTTTTTTTTTTGGTTTTTCGAGACAGGGTTTCTCTGCATAGCCCTGGCTGTCCTGGAACTCACTCTGTAGACCAGGCTGGCCTTGAACTCAGAAATCCTCCTGCCTCTGCCTCCCAGATACTGGGATTAAAGGCATGTGACACCACGGCCCGGCTAAACTTTTTTAATGAATTGCCTTGGTCCTGTTATCTTATCACAGCATTAGGAAAGTAACACATTGTGTTTCTCTGTTGCAGATACTTTTTTTTTTTTTTTTTTTTTAAAGATTTATTTATTATATGTAAGTACACTTTGGCTGTCTTCAGACACACCAGAAGAGGGTGTCAGATCTCATTACAGATGATTTTTTTTGTTTGTTTGTTTTGTTTTGTTTTGTTTTGAGACAGGGTTTCTCTGTGTAGCCCTGGCTGTCCTGGAACTCACTCTGTAGACCAGGCTGGCCTCAAACTCAGAAATCCGCCTGCCTCTGCCTCTCAAGCACTGGGATTAAAGGCGTGTGTTACCACTGCCCGGCTCTCATTATAGATGGTTGTGAGCCACCATGTAGTTGCTGGGATTTGAACTCAGTACCTTTGGAAGAACAGTCAGTGCTCTTAACCGCTGAGCCATGTCACCAGCCCGACTTTTTCTTTTTTTAAGAAGGGCTTTTGGATTACACTGTGACAAGGCAGGTTGCCCAGATATAGAGGGCAAAATTATGCAGTTTGAAAGTGTCTTGGAGTAGGTGGGTGGTTAAACAAATAGAATAAATGCCAAGTAAGCTGGATTTTGCTGTATAGTCTCTCAGTATCCCTTTTAGTTATAAGAATTAAAACTATGTATGCATGAAGAAATGACATAAATGCTTAGAGCAGCGTGACTCAGTAGTCAGAAAGTCAAGCCAGGCTTGTTGGTACACACTTGTTAATACAGGACTCAGAGTCTGAAGCAGGCAAATATGAGTTCAAAGCAGGCCTGAGTACATGGGTGGATGTTGTTAGAAAAAGGAAGGGAGGATGTTGGAAATAATTCATTAGTTTATGTATAGATAACTAAAATCTGGCAAAATCAGTTGATTAGTCAAAAAAGGGGGGCTGAGGGTGGAGATACTACAATTCGGTGTAGATAAACCTTGTTTCTAGTTGTGGGTTGTGGGCAGTGTCCAGAACAGATGGGTCTAAAAGGTAGCAAATAGTTCCGTGGTGCTGAGGAGAGAGCTGAGGCATGACTGCTGCTGGGGATGAGGTTTTTAGAGTAATGAAAAAGTTAATGAAATTGTGAAAATTGCTAGCTTGAAAGAGCCTGTGGCCCTTCGAGGCCAGCCTGGTCTACAGAGTGAGTTCAGGACAGCCAGAGCTATACAGAGAAACCCTGTCTCAAAACAAACAAAAACCAAGAGCCTGTGGCTTTAAGAATAGATCAGAAATGCAGATAATAGTGATTGGGCGCTTAGCTAAGGGTTCAGATTACCCAGTACCAAAAAAGGGATCAGGGAGACAGGAGATGGCTTGTCTATTGAAAGGACCATATTTCCTTACTACCTATCTGCAAGCAGGTGGTCACTTACCATGCTTGTTGTGGTTCTTGTTGAGGCTTGTGCTAGAGGTAAAGGAGCACTGTGCCCCAGGGAACCCATTATGCTTGGTTCTTGGTCTCTTGGTATGGCTCAAAGGGTTGACCTCAGAGCTTTGAGTACATTGGAGTAATAACCCTTGGTGACTTCTTGGAGCTGTTGCCATGCAATTAAAAACCTACTTGATAGATTAAGTATGTAGAGCCTGTTGTGGTTTTTTGTTGTTATCTTGGTTGAAGTATCAGGCCTCAGTGGCCCTTTCCAGATACCAGTCTGTATTGTTTTCTTCGTTGTGTTTGTAGAGCATAGCAGTGAGGATCTGCTGGATATCAATTTTAGTAATTCTTATTCTGTGCTACCAGCATTCAGAGGGTAGAGGCAAGGTGATCTAAAGTTAGAGGCCAGCTTTGGGCTGCATAGTATGACCTTGTTTTTAAAAGAGGGAAGGGGAGAGAGAAAAGTTAGATTTCTTTAGAAAAAAAATGGGGTGGGGTGCAGGCATTATGCATAACTTTAATCCCAATACTCAGGCAGAGGCATGTGGATCTTTGTAAGTTTAAGGCCAGAGAGGGCTACATACTGGTACTATATTATTTTATTTGTTTCTTTAGTGCATTCTTTTTGTGTGTGTGTTAATGTGTAGATGCCTGAAGGGTCATAGGACAACTTTATAGCAGCTTTCTCTATCATAGTTTCTGGAGGTAGAATTCAGGATTGGGTGTAAGGGCCTTAACCCTTGAGTCATCTTGCCAGTGTGGGAATTGACTCTTTAGCTGCTCTTGTTGTATAGGTACATATTCTGTATTCCAGTTTGACTACATATAAAAAGCTGTGCTTTCATAAACAGTACCTTCGTACTCACAGGTATGCAGGTGTATAGGTGTTGAAGTCAAGTCAGGCCCTAGTCCCTATAGGGATGAAGCATGACAGCTTCATACCAGTTGTCTGAGGGTCACTATGTTTTCAGAAAGGGAAGCCACATCCTTTCCTTTCCTTTCCTTTCCTTTCCTTTCCTTTCCTTTCCTTTTTTTTTTTTTTTTTTTTGAGACAGGGTTTCTCTGTTATGTAGCCCCGGCTGTCCTGGAACTCACTCTGTAGACCAGGCTGGCCTTGAACTCGGAAATCCACCTGTCTCTGCCTCCCAAGTGCTGGGATTAAAGGCATGCGCCGCCACCGCCCGGCCAGCCACATTCTTGACTTTCTCTGCTTCTTTCAGATGGACTTGGTGGTATTGGCATGGGGTTAGGACCTGGAGGGCAGCCTATTGATGCTAACCACCTGAACAAAGGCATTGGAATGGGAAACCTAGGACCTGCAGGTGAGAATTGTAGTGTGGGGATAATTGGGGAAAATTGAATTTATTAAAAGCCACTATTAGAGCAGTTATATCTGGCTATTTTCAAATATGATTAATGCAATTGGGACAAAATCCGTTTTTCATCTCAGCCTCATGTGCACAAAAGCAGTATTGTTTTTATTGAGTTGAAATTGAGTTGAACTTTTTAAACCCACTGTGCCTCTTCATCTTCAACATGATGACTTTTGAGCAGACAAGGGAGAGGGTTGGTCTCACCCAAGGTCACTTGAGTAATAGTGCAGCCCACTGACTGCAGAGCCACAGCTCTACCATTGGTGCTTTAAGCCTGTCCAGAAGATCATTTTGCACCTGATGTTGACACAACTTTTTCTATACATATGAAGATTGATAAAAGGAATTTGATAAGCTTTTATGAATGATAAAACTCACACAGAGTTATCTTTGTGGGTCACAAAGAAAAATGGATAGTGTCTTTGTTCAGGAAGACAAGGAAAACCTGAGTGGAAGCTTAGCTATGTGTGTTTTTAAGTTTCTGTGTACTATATTTCTGTGCCATTAAGACATATTTCATACTTTTGGATCTAGACTTGGACTTTTCATAGTCACATTTGAAATGGTGATGTGGATGCTTTGCCTCACCACTGTCACTCTTGCATATCCTTGATAGCATGGCTCTACCAGCCTCAGCATACTTCATTTGATTGGGAATGGGGAAGGGAGCATTTGGGGCTTAGAAACTGCTTTATTATTTAAATTTTTCTTTTAATAGGGGTTTTATTAAACATCTTTCTGTTCTACATTTTAAAACAGTGACTTTACATAGTTTGTGTCTGATTGTTACATTTAATGTTGTCTGGCTTGGTCATTTAATAAGATTACATGGGCTCCAATTTCTTTTTTCTTTTTTTTTCTTTTTTTCTTTTTTATTTATTTTGTTATTCTGGGCTCCAATTTCAGTCCACATTTAAACTTAACTCTGTTAAAAGCTTTTGCTTTGTAATAACAATCTTGACAGTTGAAGTAGTAGCTATCCCACTTTTGAAATATATAACATCAAAATTTTTTCTTAACTCATTGGTTTGGAATTTTGTGCTTTTAAAGTTTAAGCATTACTGTTTTGATTTAATGTTTGTTTGCATTGACTTTCTCTTTTAAAGGAATGGGGATGGAAGGCATAGGATTTGGAATAAATAAAATTGGAGGTAAGAAATTTAAAATAAAGTACATATGTAATCAAAGTGATTTCCCCTCATTTTCCTTGTCTTTGAAACCCTGCATGTGCATTCTTCCTTTGGTGTCTAGAAGTCTGAGTCTAAGAATTACTTGATTTTATTTGTCTATCATTCCAGTGGTTGTCTGTTGCTTTGGTTCTGGCTTTCTTACTAACTAGCTTATTGGGCAAATTGCTTTATCTCTTTGTATTTTTGCTTGTGTATTCATGAGGGGGTTAAATCAAGCCTGGTTTTAAAAAAGGAAGTCAACCTTTTTCCTTACTCTAAAGCTCTAAAACTTTGTACATTCATAACATAATGCCAAAAGTGAACTATAAAAACAGTTTTCCTTGCCTGATGAATGTGAGCAGGCTTGTTGGGATGACATAAATGCTTTTCTTACAGGCATGGAAGGACCCTTTGGTGGTGGTATGGAAAATATGGGGCGATTTGGATCCGGGATGAACATGGGCCGAATAAATGGTAAGAATGCCATTTCTTCCTGCTTGTCTTTTGTCTACCCTTTGATAGCTGAGGACGTCTTGTCCTTTAATACTGTAAACCTACTGTGCATGATGACCCACTTCTGTTTTTCAACTTAATCACATACTTTTCACACTGCTAAAAATGGTAGACTTATTTAAACCCGGCTCACTTAAGACTTTGAAAGTAGCCAATGTATCAGTACATCAGTGGAAAAAATTTCAAATTCCTTACTGTCTACAGCACTCAAACACATAGATATTTGTCGTTATGCTTCCTGTATTCAAAAACATTTTCCAGGGACTAAAGAGAGATTTCAACCTTTAAGAGTATACATAGCTCATGTAGTAGACTAGCACCCACATGATGACTCACAACTGTCTTTAATTCCAGTTCCAGAGAACCTGACACTTCTGTTGATACAGGTTCTGAGTGTGGGTCTCCCCCAATCCCTCCCTCTCCCCCACTCAAATAATAATGATAGTTTGTTTTTTTCCCCACTCCCCAAATAGTGATAGTTTTTAAAGAATGCTTTCCAAAATGCTCTTGGCGCAGAATGCTGGACTGGTACATTTTACTTTTTTATTTTTTACCCAGATGACTTCAAAGTGTGGAAAAATCATTTACAAAATCCAATTATGTAACAAATTATAATATCTCTTTCAACCTTATAATGAAGATAATCCCTGTATTATGCTATTAACAGTATGTTGACATCAACTTGCTAGCCTTGTTTTGGTTTACTTGGCTGTATGTAGACATAAATTCAATGGGTGGACCTCTCCCCAGGTTCATTCAATCAGTGGGTTACAGTATTTTCTAGACCTGAGCCCTGTACCTTCTGGGCCTGAGATCAGAAAAGCAGAAGACTAGAAGTGGCTAAATATTTACCTGACTTGGCCCATGGTAGACTGTTCATCCTGTAGCTGCTAATGTAGTCTTACAGTTTCTCTGAACTCTTCTCACGTCAGTATGTCCAAGGAATCACACTTGACTCCACAATTAAATCTCCTAATGACACTAATTACAAGGGGTTAATACCTAGCTTCACTGCATTGGAGATGTCATCTGACCTGAGACACAGCTTTGACCTGTCTTGGGGTTGTTTGCCTTGTTGATAAAACAAGGCCATCTGTTTGCAAGTACAGAGGAGGTTCCAAAACCTCAGCTAACTTCAGAGCATCAAGCCTGTAATGCTGACCACATCAACTTGTTAGCCTTGTTTTGGTTTACTGTTGACCTGTTGCTGAATTATAATGTAGAACTGGACTGTCTTTGATAGAAATCATTGGTACTTTATCTGGTCTGTGGGGTTTTGAGTCACCCAAGAATTACTTGATGAAGTCAGATTAGTTTCAACAAGACTTCAGATAACTATCTGCTATACATTTGGCTTGAACAACTTAGGGATGGATTGATCTTTGCCTCTACTTGCATTAGTCAATGAGACCTCATTATTTTAGAAGACAAAAGTTTGTCTAGAATGTATTAGGGTACTACACATCTGGTAATAAGATAAATATCACCATAAGTGTTTGCAAATCTTACAACAGTTGCTTATATATATTAGGTGAAGAGAATCTTTCTCCTTCTCCTCCTGTTGTTATTGTCCTTTTTTGAGATGGATTTCTTTATATAACAGCCCTGGCTGTCCTAGCACTCTCTGTGTAGACCAGGCTGGCCTTGAACTCAGAGCTCCACCTGCCTCTGCCTTCCAAGTGCTGGAATAAAAGGCATGGGCCACCACCATGCATGGCTAACATTCATTCTTATATGCTCAGAAAGATTTAAAACATCTGACTTGATTGCCAAGACAACCATAGCGTGTCTGATTTAGATTTCTTCAGCACAAAAATTAGGATGGGAGATAATCAGAAGGTCTTGGTGCCAGTCTGATGGTCCAAAAATGAAACAATATCCTCTTCACACTTAAGTATTAACCAGCACATATATTTTAAAAACAGAACAACCAATATCACTACATTCAGTCCTTCTAAGAATCACATGAGTAGGTATTGTTACCCTCATTTTGTTAGAAACTGGGCACAGAGAGTAATTTGCCTAGAGTCATAGTAATTAGGGATGCTGGGATATGAATCCAGCCTTTCTCTAGAACTTGCCTCTTCGTCATGCTTCCATCCTGTCTTTTAGGATTGCCTCTAGCGTGGTGGCACCCCCTGTGCTAAGAAACTGCATGTCTTTGCTTTTGAAAATCCTCTCTATGCCAAAAGAAGTTTGATTTCTATTTGCTGAAAAGCTGTAGTACTATTCCCTAAGTCATTAAGATTAAGTAATAAGAGTCATTTTGTTTTGTTTCTGGTTTTGGTTGTTGTTTGTTTTGTTTTTGTTCTTTAGTAATGTGTCCACGTAGTATGTGGCAGGCTAGCATCTTCTAAGGTGTTTTTGAGGATTGTATCATCCAGCCTCCAGAGTACACAGAGCTATATGTAGGTTTTATTACTTTTTCTCTGGTTCCTAATATAGGTAAATGGTGGTGAAGAGATGTAGGAAAGCTACATTGTCAGTAATGCAGAGACAGAGGTTTACATTTCCAATGAACTGAGTTTCATTCTCAAGAGTCCACATGGTTGAAGAAAACTTGAATTCTGCAAGTTGTCCTATGGTAACTTGGCACATGCACACACACACACATATGCAGCACATCTAAATAAACAATGTAAAAATCCTAGCCCAGCTTGCTTACACATCTCTAATTGTTTACTTCCTTGAAAGGATAAGTCTGTAAGGTACATGTAAGCATACTTATAGTTCTACACTAAAAGGTATATACTACACAGTACCAATTTGCCTGATATTCCCGAGAAGCGAAATAATACTGTTTTTATTCCCCCTCAGGCTGGGCTTAGAACCAGTGCCTCATGCATGCCTGACAAACATACCATGGATTTCTACTCCCCTATCTATCCAATACTACTGGATTTTCCTATGACTTCTCAGTAGACAAGGAGAACAAAGTGATACACATTTGAATCTTGCATGAGAGAGATGGACATATATGTACAGGAGGAATAAAGTAGATAGTGGTAGGAGTCGTACAAGACTTTTTTTTTTTTAATGAAGTTTATTTTATGCGTATGAGTGAGGGCCTGTGTATGTATGTATGTATATCATAAGCATGCCTGTTGCCTTTGAAGTCAGAAGAGGCTATTGGAACCCCCAAAACTGGAACTGACAGTTGTGAGCCTATTTGGGTACTAGGAACCAAACCCAGCTTGTCTGCTCTTAACTACTGAGCCATCTCTCCAGCAACATGAAAGACTATCTTGGGCAAGTATTAAATATGATTGGCCTTTCCCTCACAGAACTTCAACATTTTTAAGACATTGTAAAGAATAGGATAACAAATAGCTCTCAACAGTATTACAGTGGTATAAAGAACAAATGGATAGAAGTTTGTACCCAGGTATATCTCTTCATTCGGTTTGGGCAGCCTTTGCCTCATGCTTACCAGGCATGTGACGTTGGCCAAGTTACTAAAGGAATTTTAGCCTCTTTATGAGAAGGCAGCAGTGGAGTAATCAGTGATATAACAGCTTTTGGTAATGAGTAAGAAGGTTCCATAGGCTCCATGTGGGCAGGGTCCACTTTGGGGCATAACAATACTATGGCTTTTCCTGGGTATAGTATAGTCTGTCGATTTTTTTTTTTTTTTTTTTTTTCCAGTTGATAGTAGATTCTTTAAATGTTTAAAGGCCCTACATCGTAGTTCAGCTAAGCATTCCAACTCTACAGTTGTTTTTTGGCTTGTAGACGGTGTCTTTTTTGAGATTTAGGAACTACTGAAACTGTTTCCCAGTATTTGGTGGCTATTGTTGGGTGGAAGCTTTTCTTCACAGCATGGTTAGGGAACAAATGGTTTTCTTCTTAAATGTAGTTTTATATGTATAGGTATTTGCCTGTGTATATGGTCTGTGTGTAATGGTTTCATTACTGCTGTCCAAGGAGGCCAGAGAGGGTGTCAGATCTCATGGAACTGGAGTTAAAGAATGTGAGCTGCCATGCGGGTGCTGGGAATTGAACCCATAAGTCAGTGCTCTTAACAATTGAGCCACCTTTTCGTACCATAAATAGTTTTCTTAAATCTTACGTAACTTGGGTGCTAGTGAAGATGCACATATTAACTTTATATATGTAACTTTATACACTTTAAAGATGCACTTTAACTTTATATATATAAATATATAACTTTATATATGTAAACAGGCATGAGAGACTAGACAGTAGAAATAGAAAAAGAGGCTTGAAAGGAGGGTAGTAGAGAGAGTGATAGTACATATGATATATGAAAGAGAGAGGGTTCTAGCATCCTATGGAGGGTTGAGGGAGGAGCAAGCAAAACCTAGCAGGTACAAAAATAGCATGAAGAAATCTCTTCGTGGTTTGTTAATAAATAAAGAATAAAACTAGGTCAATAATAATAAAGGCATCTAAGTTTGAAGGGGAAACTGTTAGTTTTTCCTGGACTTTGCTTTGACTATCTGACTTGTTCTGATCTTCAACCTTTAAAATTTGTAAGAGTGAGTTCAGACCTGTGTCTGACTGGGATGATTGATTTTCCTATGGCTACAACTAATTTGTTTTGGTATCTAAAATAGTACTTCATAAAAGATGTATTTTAAAACATGTCTGTGGCAGAAATAAAATGACTTGATATTATGCTATGAACCTTCCATCATTGCCATTCTGTTATCCCTCTCACCTGTGTGACAAGGGTATCAACTGTTCCTGTTCTGAAGTGTCTATGAAGTTACATGACATTCAGGTCCGTTCTGACCAGAATGAAAACATTACCTTTTAGGCCTTGCTACTGTGGTACTTGCTTTCTAATTAATACATTAATACATTAATTAATTAATTAATTTCTAATTAAGTCATTGAGTTCCCTGCTACTACTTGTGATCAAACATAAAGGAGTAGAACATTCTGTACCAAATAAAATAGTGAAGTTGAATTTTCAGAGTGTAGGCCTGGATTGGTTTGGGTTTCCTTCAGTTTATCATCTATTACCTCATTCCTACACATTGTCCCTTTCGAATCATGGCAATAAATCTTTGCACTTCTTGGTACTTTAAAAATAGGTTTGTGGTCCTTGATCTTGGATGCAGTTAAAGAGATTATAGCTATGAATGGCAGGTGAATCCGTGTGTGAAAGCTTTTGTTTCTAGGCCCTAGGCAGCTATATCAGCAGCACATGAAGTATACTAAGACCTAGAAAAGATTGTTCCTTACAACCAGTAGATAAGCTATGTTCAAAGCAAAAATGGAGGGAGACAGGGTAAAACAACAATTGAAGTTGATGATTTGGCACGGAGTTAGTTGGCATCTGCATGAGGGTAGGAGTGGGGTATCTGTGAATATCTATAGAAAGTTTGACAATTTCAATTTATTGAGTACATTTTCTCACATAGCAAAAGACTGAGGAGAATGTACACTTTTAATCCCAGCACTCAGGAATCAGAGGTAGTTGGATCTCTGAGTTCTAGGACAGCTAAGGCTACACAGAGAAAACCATCTCAAAACAAACAAACAAAAAAAGATGGGAAAAATGCAAGGGGTTTTGGGGGTTGGGGAGGGATTATTTTCTTTTTCAAAGATGTCCTTATATGACATACAAGGTGAAACTTGCCTACCTTGAAAAGTACAAGAGGGGGCTGGTGAGATAGGTAATAGCACTGACTGCTCTACCGAAGGTCCTGAGTTCAAATCCCAGCAACCACATGGTGGCTCACAGCCATCCATAATGAGATCTGATGCCCTCTTCTGGTGTGTCTGAAGACAGAACAGTGTACTTAAACATAATAAAGAAAGAAAGAAAGAAAGAAAGAAAGAAAGAAAGAAAGAAAGAAA
>JADRCD010159952.1:26405-38736 GCA_019843815.1 Montemys delectorum | reverse complement strand
AACCAAAACATCATTAGGTTAGCGTATGACTATGCCTGCTGGAAAAAGCCATTGGGACACATGGAGTGTGGCAGTGGGGGTGGGTATGTGTGTGTAAGGAGGTCTGGGTCTGAAGCTCACATCATCTTCTAATGGCAGTAAGAGAGTACTTAGAGAGGAACAGGAAGCCCATATTCCATATTATAATCCTCTGGGATTACAATCACACAGGAGGGAAGTGTTGACTAGGCCAAAGCTTTTAAAGGATCTTACTGGGTCTCTGACAACTTTTGTTAGGCCTAAAAATGGTCATCAGGCAACAGTCATTCTAAATAAATATAATCCAGACAAGTGGAGTGAGGGGATCAGATCTGACTTTCCACTGCTGGGAGCTAGGCATGCACTCCATTAGCACATGACCACAAAATGAAGCAATGCTCAGCCTATCCGTACTGAACAATAAACCAGTCATCAATGGAGAATCTGAGTGGCCTCTAATCCATTGTTCTCTCTCCCCTAAAGTGGATGTTTTGCAGCAGCCCTGGAAAGCTTTTTAATGCTTTGTAGCATCAGAAGTTAGAAAGGTCATTTTAATTTTCTCATGTCTGAAGGCTGCTTTGAACAACATCACATCCATTCGTTAAATATCCCTTTTAGTTCTTATTGGGTTCAAGACCAGACAAGATAGGTGCTGTGGACAGAATGGAGTACCCAGAAGCCTTTCATCCCTTGGCTTTACATTCTAAAGCAAAAGGAGGCCAATCCAGAAAGCAGATGAGCAGTTAGGTGCTTAAGCCTTAAAACAAGGACTAAGGAGAAGACCTCTGTCAGGTGAGTGTCCTGGGAAGACAAAAACAAGGAATCCCAGAGGATGAGGAGTGGCTCCTGAAAGGAATGAGGGTAAGATGCTCCAGCAGGAGGAAGCTCCAGGCCAGAAAGGCCCTGAACATAGTAAGAATGGATTAATCCCAAGGCAACTGCTGGAAATAGGGCCCAGGACACAATAAAGATTGAGGTTAGCTATGTGACAAGAGGCAGAGGCCATGCAGGGCCATGTAGGCCACAGAGGAGAACCCAAGTTACCAGGAAACTGCAGAAGAGTCTCTGACTGGAAATCATATGAGCCAATTCATGCAGTGGAACAGCCACTCTGGCCACAGGACTTAGGAGGAGGCTTAGAGGATTTTTGGCGGGGACTACTGATTCCTCAGAACCCGGGCTTCTTCTTCCTTCTGGGCCTGCTAAACGAGCTAGACTCTATAACCTGTCCTAAATAGGCCAATTAAAGACACAAGTAATAGTTTAAGATGAAGAAAGGAGATGGATTCAGTGAGGCCACACTGGGAAGAGGGAATACATACAAGGTTCAGCGGCCCGACCCACACCCATACCCATCTTCAGGATCCTGACATAACATTTCCAGTTAAACAGAGGACAGGACAGGAAGCATGTGCAGCTAAGTAGGAAGAGTCCTGGCCAAGGTACGCTCCTACTCCTCCCTGGTCTATCCTTGCCTTAGCTCTAGTCTCTCCTGCAAGATAGTCTGACACATTGGTCTACTGCGTGAATTTCTCCCTGGGAGACAAGCAAGCACCCAACTTTGGTCCTTTACTTTTTCTGGCATTAACTCCTAGGAGAATTCCAAATTCTTCAGGTTCATTGTCTCCATAGTATGACAGCCAAAAGATGGAGTAAAAAAAAAAAAAAGTTTCTTTAGAATTATCTTCATTATGGCTAGGACAGTTACAGATACACAGACTTAGATGTGAGTTTTAATTTGTCTCACAAAACCTCCAGTCATATTATAGTTAAAATACTATATGCACATGACAAAGAAGTAAAGAAAGCATATTAAAAGCCTTCCTTTCCCTCACCCCTGACATTCTGGCATCCTAGACCCAATCCAACCACCTCTACCACCCTGCATCAGACACCTTAACTTAAAACCTGAAACATTCAGACCCCAGCACCATCATGAAAACAATATACTAACAAATTAAAAAACAAAACCTGAAAAATAAAAGTGAAAAATAATTTCAAAAAGATGATATTAAAGAAAATTTCCTAGAAAAAAAAAAAAACAAAAACAACACAAAACCTGAAATACTGACAGTCCTAAAAGAAAATAGAGGGAATCTCTTCACGACATTGAGGTAGGCAAGAACTTTCTGAATAGAAGAACATAAGTAGCACAGGGCCTGGCTCATGGATCAACAAATGGAACTGCTTAAAATTGGAAAGTTTTTACACAGTAAGAGATGGTATCAGTAGAGCACATAGACAACAATGTAAACACAAAAATGGGGAAAATGCGCTAGTTAGACCTCAGACAAGGGGCTAGAAACCAAAATTAAAGAGAACTGTAGAAATTAAATGTCAACTAAATAAAGCTGCCAATCAACAAATGGAATAATGAATTGAATTTTCAAACAAAGAAATGCAGCTTCCCTAATCATCAGGAAAAAGCAAATTAAAACTACTTTGAGAGTCCACCTCACTCCACTCAAAATGGCTACCATGGAGAAATATGAAAGCAAATGCTGGTGAGAACACAGAGAGAAGGATGAACCTTCATTCACTGCTGGAATACAAATTAACACAGCCATTATGTAAATTAGCCTGGATGTGTCTCAAAATGTTAAAAATAGAACTACCATATGACCCAGAGAGTCCACTCCTGGGCAGATACCCAGAGAACTCCACCCCACCACAGAGGTGCTTACACTTCCAGTGCTAACTCTAGCAAGGAAATGGAACTTGGTGTCCAACCCAGAGGAACAGAAAATGAAAACCTGCCACGTATATAGAATGAGCTATTATTCTAAAGAAAAATGAAATCACAACATTTTCAGGCAAGTGGACGGATGTACAATGTATCATATTAAGCAAGGCTTCCTGTAGAGAGCCACGCCCAAGCTGGCTCAATCGCCATTACAACATGGCGCCGGCATCCAGTGTCCTCTCCCTGTAAACAAGGAGTCTGTGCATGTGCTAAGGGCCAGAGCGTGCCAAGTCACAGCCCATCCCAGGGTGTCACATGAGGTAATGAGCAAATAGCCAATTAGAAATGAACACGCCACTCCAGGGTGTATATAAGCAGTGCCTTTTCGGGGCTTGGGGTCTTCCTCTTAAAGATGCAATAAGCGCTTGCTGCAGAAGGATCCTGGTGTCCGCGTGCGTTCTTGCTGGCGAGACGATTGCTCGGATTACAGCTTCCCAACCTCAGGAAAAAAAAAAAAAACGCATTCTCTTCTCCAAATGCAGATCCTAGCCTATAATGTATAACATACATAAGTAAATAAATGTACGTCTGGGTATAGTATAACATTTAGAAAGGAGAATAAGGCAAGGTAGTTTTAAAAGATGAAATGTCTTACTAATGAGTTCACATAAAGAGTATACTTTGTGCCTGCCCTGTGAATGCTCTCTGAAGGTACAACACACTTTCAAGTAAAGTGAGCCCTTAAGTGGGCAGTGTCCCAATGGGACTGCATGAGGCACTCTGACTTTCTAAGAGACCTGGATTTTAAATTAGGGTTTTCATTGAATGTTCCTGTAGAATGTAGTTCTTTGTAAGCGCTACTAACCTTGCTGTATTTTATTCTTTAAATGAGAATTTTGGATATGCAGATTATGGTATAAAGCTTGTCAGAAAGATACCTACAATACTATGATTTTGAAAACCCCAAGGATACATAGGATAGTGATTAGAGTAACACAACAGGTAGTTGAGACACTGAGAAAGTCCTTTGTTTTGCTCTATGTTGTAATTCTAAGTTGTAATACTGATGAACTACTGGTGAATAAATTGCTTTGGTTTTGATGATAGATAGATTAGATAGATAGATAGATAGATAGATAGATAGATAGATAGATAGATAGATAGATAGAAAATATAGCCCATGGGGCAACATCCGAAAGCAGAAAAAGTATTTATTGATATGCCCCCAAATAAAATCACATTCATATTGAACACATATAGACATTTTTCTTGTCATTTTCTTTAAACAATATGATAGCCTAACTATTGATATAGCATGCACGTTGTATTGGGTTCTGTAAATAATCTAAAAACTATTTAAAATGTCTGAAGGCGGACAGAGAGATGACTCCGTTGATACATTGCCTGCTCCACAAGTTTGAGGACTTGAGTTCAGATTCTGAGCACTCAAATAAAAATCCAGACATAGAGTTGGCAAGATGGCTCAGCAGGGAAAGGCGTTTGCCACCACAACTGACAGTCTGTGTTTAATCCTGGAAAGCTCCTGGTGGGAGGAAAGAACAGACTTCTGCAGGTTGTCCTCTAACCTCCACATACATGCTATGGTGCAGAGAGAGACAGAGACAGATCGAGAGACAGAGAGGAAAAAAGAAACAGAGAGAGAGACAGAGCTTTTTAAAGCTAGGCATAGTGGTAAATGCTGGGAAAGCGGAGATAGGACCATCCCTAGAACAGTCTTGCCCAATGGATGAGCTGCAGGTTGAGTGAGAGACCCGCATCTAAGAAAAACTAATGAGAAAGGCATCTGATGTTAACCTCTGACCTTTGATCTCCGCACATTTGTGGAGCGCTGGGACTGGAGCTGGGGAAGAGGAGACAGGAGATCCATAGAGCCTATTGGCCAGCCAGTCTAGCTGAGCAGGTGACCTCTAGGTTCATCGAGATAACTTGTTTTAAAATCAGCAAGTAGCTCTTTCTAAGTTAGCACTCTGTAAGGAGGAAACCATGTTCCAAACCAGCACCGAAAATGTGAAGCCCAAAGGTGAGAAGCCAGACAAGTTTGAGTCTGGCATCTCTCAGCCACTACTCAAGCTGGAGATGAACTCAGATCTCAAGGTGCAGCTGCGGGAACGCCACATCACCACGGCCAAGGAAACTGAAGTTGGCTGTGGTCAGGAAAGCTATCATAATTTTTGTACCAGTTCCTCAGCTGAAATCTTTCCAGAAAAGCCAAGTCCGGCTCGTTTCAGAGTGAAGCATGTAGTCCTCATTGCTCAGAGGAGGATTCTGCGCAAGCCGACCTGGAAAAGCCCTACGAAACACAAGCCGAGGCGCCCCAGAAGCCACATCCTGACAGCAGTGTGACGGCATCCTTGAGGACTTGGTGTAGGTAAGAGGATCTGTGTGAGACTGGATGGCGGCCGGCTCTTAAAAGTTCATTTAGAAAAAACCAAAAACGTTCCTTTAGCCAAAGCACGGCAGAACAGCGCGGAGCCCAAGGCTGGAACTTTTTCTAGTGTGTACAAGAAGCTCATGAGCAAGGATGTTAACTTGGAATTACCAGAATTTCAGTTGTAAAGAAAATGACTGAAGATGGTATCAGTCATTTTTAAAAAATAGTAAGTAAAATACGGAGTGTGAGAGAGAAACTTGACAATAACCTTCGGCCTCCACACATAGAATTCACAATTTAAAAAAAGTTAAAAATTAATAAAGTACATGAAAGGATATGCATAGGATAAATGCAAACACACACTGTATGTATATATAATGTATGTATGTATGTACATATATATATATACTTTTATATGAGATCTGAACATCACCTAATTGTTTTTGTGTCCATAGGAGTCCTGAACCCAATCCTTCGTAGATACCGAGGGATGACTATAATTACAAACCAAGAGAAGGGATGGAACAATCACCCTCGCTGATTATTTTTCAGGTTCCTTTGGGAGTATCAGCCGGTGGCTCTCAGTGGTTAAAAGCAGATGGGGACAGTGGATACCAACTCTGCCACAACCTTGCTCCAAGGTCACTGAACGAGCGATCTGTATCATATTCCAACTGTGGACAAGTACTTTTATACTCATGCAGGAACACTCTCTGGCCTGTCTGCAGGCAGGGAGAGATCCTATTCAGCTTTGGCACACAGGGCAGCATTGACAGAGAAAGGCAGGACTCTGGTGCCTTTCAGAAAAGGCACGCGGCTTTATGACAAGAATACCATGGCTTGCCCAACTGCCAATAGCCAGCTTGCATTGCCTTAAAATCTGGCCATAGCATTCCTGGTCCTAGAACTTCCTGCAGCAGCTATGGCACTCGCAAATGGGCTCACAGTTAGCTTCAACTGCTGCCGTCATTGTACTGACAGGCCTAATGCTTTTACCTCTACAGTAATGTCCAAAAGGACAAGGACATAGGTGATGGAAGATAGGAGCTACAGTCTGGCTCTGGCTGCCTTCCAGGTGGAATCTCAACCTTCCACTCCCTCAGCTGTGGTATCCTGGACCCTACCTGGCCACTGCCACCACCTCATCCCTCTTAACCATCACCATTGTTGGTCACCCTCACCAGGTTCTGTGGGCTTGGCTCAGGTCCCCTGTAACAGTTTTTAATGGGGCATGATGGAAAGGGTAAGCCTCTTACCAACTCAGTCACCTACCCCTACATCTCAGGTCAGAGGTTACAATATTCTAGAGGTCACCTACCCTCATAGGCTGGGGAATATATCTATGGAAAGAAGAGATACTTGGCTTGACTTAATTTGTCTCCCAGCTCAGCCTGATATATTGGGCCAACAACTGGTAGGAGAGGAACTCGGAAGCTGATTGATGATGGGCTCTGTGTGTGAACTGAGTCACAAAAAGGGACCTCTGAAGAGTCTGCAGAGCCTGAGGACATCTGCCTTCAACACATGTTATGGTTTGTATATGCTTTGTATAGGCCCAGGAAGTGGCACTATTAGAAGGTATGGCCGTGTTGGAGTGGGTGTGTCACTGTGGGTGTGGGCTATAAGACCCTCATCCTAGCTGCCTCGAAACCAGTATTCTGCTAGCAGCCTTCAGATGAAGATGTAGAACTCTCAGCTCCTCCTGCACCATGCCTGCCTGGACACTGCCATGTTCCTGCTTTGATGACAAGGTACTGAACCTCTGAATGTATAGGCCAGTCCCAATTACATGTTGGCCTTATAAGAGTAGCCTTAGTCATGGTGTCTGTTCACGGCTGTAGAACTCTTAAGATACCGCACTATTCCTGGTGAGGAGTGGCTGTCGATTTTGTCCCGTGGGATGAACAGGTACTGGAGGCAGGTACTGAAGAGAAGACCCACTCAGACAAGAAATGACAAGTGTAGAAAGACAGGCCACTGACAGAAAATGACAACTAGAGATGGAGACAAGGAATGCTAAAGCTGTCAAAAAGGGAAGACAGAGATCAGAAGGGTCCCTGACAACTAATAACAGTCAACTGATCCTGGAGGCAGCTGACAAGCTGAAAGCCAACAGTTAGAGAAGCACAGTACACAGAGAAAGAAAGAACAGTCTTAGAACAAACAAACAGATCTCACAGGGTAGGGGTAGGGAGCAGAGGTGAGAGTCCCACCCAGAGCAGCCCTTCTTAAAGGGGCAAGTTCCTGTTTTCCAGATCAGCCCAAATTCCCCTGACCTTCCTCTACTGGTTAGGGAGAAAGTGGCTTAAATAGAAAATTTTAAAACACCATGACCTGTCTGAATCTATTTTATGTTGCTGTTATAAAATATCTGATGCCAGACACTTTATGAAGAAAAGAGATTCACTCAGCTTACAGTTTTGGAGGATGAGTAAAGTGGCTTCATCTGTTTGGATCTGTTTCCCTCTGTGTCAAGACATGGCAGACGGTACCATGGATGGAGTGGATACACGTGGAGAGGCAGGAAGCAAGAGACCAGGGGAAAGAGCAGGGATGTCATCTTTATAACACTCTGCCATGCTCAGACCTGACCTACTCCTAGGAGAGCAGAATTAATCCACCCGTGAAGGTGGGGCCTCTCTGACCTAATGACCTTCCAAGGGTCCAGCCTTTAAGGCTCCCACCCCATCCACACTGCCTCCATGGGAACCAAGCCTCCTACAAGAACCTTTGGTGACAACCCATATCCACAGTACCTGGTCAAGACAGAGGGAGAGAAAGGAAAACATGTTACACCAGAGGATCCTTAAACAGAATTTTCCCTGCTTTGTTGACAAGAGATCCTGTATTCCACTTAGCATTGAATCCAGCAAAATCCACCTTGCATTCGGCAGCCACACTAATGTCTCCAGTCAAAAATTACTTCTAATCTTTCTATGCTTATTAACCAGGCCTAGGGATTTCAGATTAGGACTCTTCACATGCTAATTAGCCACCCCAGGGTGTGGAACAGAATTAATTCGTCCATTTCAAGACTGAGAGCCACTAAGCCAGCCTAACAGAAGAGAAGCCAAGGGGCTGGGAAGGCAGGGAGGGAGTGGACATACTGCTTCAGCTAAGGTGGCTGGGGAAGGCCACCGAATTCTAGGTCCAGTCAAGTGTGGTTCAGAGATGGATCTTTCATGCAAAATATTGTCATTTGTCATCCATCAATGGGAATACAGTCTGACAATGAATTGTCAGCGTCACTAAGCAAACATCACAGAATGTACTTAAGGTAAGAGATGGCTGCTGCCTGATTAAGTGATATGATCTTCAGTGACCACATCTGGGCAAACTGTCTGTAGTTGTAGGACATGAATCAGGTAACTGTGCTTGTCTGAAAACAACACTCACAGCATGCTCTTCATTTTGTAGAAAATGTTCTGGTTTCATAAAAACCTGAAAAGGGGTTGGAAGGACTACCCCATGATGTGACCTCTGCTGAGGAACAACCTGGAAGCCTCTCCAGATGTGGTAGGCCCCACCCACAGATTTCTCTAATGACCATAACAGCTGTTTCCAACCCCTCAAGGTGGGAAAGTATCTAGGCCAGGCTCTGTCCTACAGAATGAATGAATGAATGAATGAACGTTCCAAATCAGACCACAAAATCCCACCAATACTTGACACACACCCCCTCAAGATCAGATCACAAAATCCCTCTAATAGCAGGCTACCATGGAAAGACACACATACACACATACATACACACACACACACATAGAGTCTCACTTCATAGGATGTCCTTGAACAATCTTCCTGCTTCCACCTCTACAGTGCTGTATTCCAGGCCCATGTAGCCCTGTTCAGTCATTGTTTGCATTTTAAATAATGTTATCAGAAAGCCACTCACTGTGCCTTTAAGAGCTCACCTGATTTTCAAGAAGAACCATCCTCCATTATGTAGCGGACTAGGAACCCATATTCCACAGGGAGCAGGCTAGGAGCCCATGTTCGCTCCTGTTACATTTACTCTAGAGGATTTGCCTCCTCTGTGCTTTAACATCCTTCTACCTAAAGTGATGGTATCGGAGCTCACATATAGAAAGGGTGTGAAGACTAAGCAAGCAGGTCCACATACAGGACTCCAAACTTGCTGGACACCCACTCAGTATTCATAGGGCTGACATAATTATCAGACTAAGATGTTCACTGATTGGAAACGAAGATTGTAGAGGAAGAGTGGGGATGCTCGAGCCTTCTCTAAGGTTCAAAGTCATGGGAGCCTGTAAGACCTGACATGGCCGTGCCCCAGCTAAGGGCCTGAGAGAGTCAGTGAACCCTGTGATCCCATAAAGCCAGCCTCAGTGTCTGGCAGGATGATCTGTTGGCAGCCTTAGTGTCAAATCCTTGGGCCCTAGTGCCAGTCCTAACAAGCGAGGCTCAGCCACTGGTCCTCAATGACACAAATAAACAGCAACAAAAAGTAAAGAAGGAAATCATTCAAGGTGGTCACATTGGGAAGGATAACAAAGAGCCCCCAGTGCCCACACCACACCACACACATAAGTCCATCTTTGGGGTCCTGTCATGAGGCTTAGATTTAAATAGAAAGAAAGGGTACCATGGTGTAGTGGCTATTCCTGGTTGTCAACTTGACTACATCTGAAATGAATTACAATCCAGAATTAGAAGGCTCACCTGTGGCCCTAATCTGGAGGCTGAGAGATACAAGTTTCTGACCTGAATCTTGGCATGGAGACCTTGAGGAATAGTGGCTACGAATCCCATAGGATTAACATAGAAAGCTCTGAGTTCAAGGTCATCCGGGGTGGCACACACCTTTAACCTGGGCCACACTTTTTGCTGGAGACGTATATAAGGACATTGAAAGAAGGAAAGCTCTCTCTGCTTCGCCTGCTTGCCTTGTGGGACTGAGCAATTGCTGGATCCTTGGACTTCCATTCACAGCTGCTGCCACGACTGTTGTTCGGAGTTGATTGTTGGGAGTTGGACTACAAACTGTAAGTCATCAATAAATCCCTTTACTACATAGAGACTAAGTTCTGTGACTCTAGGGAACCCTAACTAAGACACATGGCTAAGCACATGGGTCTCAATGGTCTGCTAGCTAACAGGAACAAAGTGTCTCTTCAGAATATCTTCACTTCTGCCACAAGGCAAGACCATTCCTCCCTCCCCTGGCTTTCCTGAAGATAGAAGCTTTGGTGGGACATGACTGTTTGTGGAGAGCCAGAGCAAGGCTAGGCTACCACCTACTTGGCCTGCAGGAGTCAGGGCAAAAAGGATTCCTGGGAAGGGGGAAGTAGAGCGTGGCCCCAAGTTCTTCTACCTGGAGATTTAACTAGAACCATGCTGTTTAAGACAGTTCTGTACCTGCAGGTTCATCAGCCAATCACACACCACATCTATTCATTCCTTCTTTGTCAACCCAGCTGGTGGCTGGGTGGTTTCCTACTCTTGTGTTCCCCACACTAACACACTCAAATGACTGCTATAGAGACTTGGAATTCATAGATGCCTTGTAAGAAGGGGTTCTGAAAGACATGCTAACCACCCACTCCCTTGGACTCTGAGGCAGGTGCCAGATGTGTGGCAGAGCTATGATGCCCATCAGAGCAGCAGCAGCACTTTTCTCTCTGCTCCATAAAATATCATCACAAGTGTAATCAGAAGGCTTCATCCTGCAAGAAGATGCTTGTGCCTTGAAAGGCACCTGCGGTTATAGCGCCCATCCACCCACAATGAACGCTTCAAGCAGTGAAAGAAGATGACACCTTTTACAGGGTCTGTCTGGCAGCAAAAGCAAGGCGAGCTAGCTTATCTGCTGTGCCCATCTCTCCACCCCTGCACAGAATAGGGGAGGGGTGTCAGGAGGACAAGTTGCCCTCCTCCACAGTGGCTACCTCCTTCTTCTACCCAAATGCTAAAAATCTTAGGTGATTCCCCGAATCAAGGTTCCAGGTGTGAAGCTGGCAAACTGGTTTTAACAGGGAGCAATGCTTTAGCCTACTTCCATTCCCCAAGATCAGAGTCTGAGTCATAGGCAGTTAACTATCAGAGCAGTGCTCCCACCAAGATTTGTGTTCCTCCTGTGCCATGACATCGGCATCAAAGACAGTGAGGAATGAGTGTGTGCCTCTCTTCCCTGGATTGATGTTGAGCCCTCTTTGGCCTTACACCAATGTTCTCAACCCTCCTGGTACAACCCTTTAGCACAGTTCTTCATGTTGTGGTGACCCCAATTATAAAATTATTTTCATTGCTACTTCATAATTGTAATATTGCTACTGTTATGAATCATAATGTTTTAGGTCTTAGGTGACCCCTGTGAAAGGATCATTCAACACCGATGATGGGTTTAGAACTATTGCCTTAGAGCCTGGAAGAACTACCCTACAAAAGTGTATAGGGACTTGAGTTCCCTGTAGTCTCCCTAGCTGCTAAGAGGCACTGCACTAGAGTCTTAGCCAGGTGAGAAATACAGTCTTTTCCTTAAAGTGCTAGTGTGTGCGGTGTTGCTGCAGCTGTCATCTTCCTAACATTACACCACAGTTGGAAAAACGGAGATAGGAGACAACCAGCTCCATGTCACCTGAGGGGCCAGAACCACTCCTTTATTTCCAGGCTGTAACCTGAAGCAGAATTCCTCAAGGGCTGGCCTAACAGGAGAGAGAGAGAGTCCTAAAAAGAAGGAATAGCCTGTGTCTAGATATTCAGGTAGAAAAAAGGAAATGAGCGTTCCAGGGACTGAGAAGCATGAACAAATGAGTAGCAGAAGAAAAGGGGCAGGAGCAGGGGAAATCAGAGGAGGGAGATGGTGGAGGGAACCTGAAGGTGCAAGCTTGTGATCTCAGGCCAGCAGGAGACTGGGGCAAAGGGATCGTGAGTCAAGGCCAGTCTGGGCAGTTTAGGGAGAACCCGTTTCATACCTAATGTAATAGTAAAATCTAGGAGTACATAGCTCAGTTGGTTAAGTATGCCTAGTGTGGATACAAACCTGATTACATAAAACAACTCTAGAGAAGCACACCTAACAATGTAGCACTTGGGAAGTAGAGACAGGAAAGTCAGTTTAAGATAACCTTTGACTACATGGCATGTTGAAGGACATCCTCATGATGATGATGATGAAGAAGAAGAAAGAGGAGGAGGAGGAGGAGGAGGAGGAGGAGGAGGAGGAGGAGGAGAAGAAGAAGAAGAAGAAGAAGAAGAAGAAGAAGAAGAAGAAGAAG
>JADRCD010159952.1:0-26395 GCA_019843815.1 Montemys delectorum | reverse complement strand
AGAAGAAGAAGAAGAAGAAGAAGAAGAAGAAGAAGAAGAAGAAGAAGGAATAATAATAATAATAATAATAATAATAATAATAATAATAGCAGCTAAGGTTCTTGTCACCCATCCCTCAAACCTACATTTTTGTGCTGAAGAGCTTGGGAAATTACAGAAGGGATTCCATGGGAAAGTAGCATGACAAGGTTTATGTTTTAAGAAGATCCTTGTGACTATAGCATAGAGAATCAACTGAGGTGCTCTTGAAAGAACCTGTGCTTGCTATTTCTTTTTCTTGCGAAAACGTGAGTAGCTACTGCTGGCTCTTGGCGGCCTTCCCATACTTCACTGGCCTCAGGATTTGGGGTGAGGACACTGCTGGGCTGACAGAGGGCAGCATGAGTGAATTTTGTTTACATGTCAAGTCACCAGATGAACATCTGGAGTCTCAGAGGGGATGCGAACATGGGCAAGAGTAGGCAACTAGTACCTTCGATCTTCAGGGATGGTTATAGTGCTCCAGCCAGCCCTATTCACAGGGTCCTCAACACACAGAGGGGAAGCTCCCTGCCCACTAGTTCTCCTGGCCAAAGCACACTTATAGGTTTGAGTTGCTAGGAGAGGAGGTTTCCCACCCTTTATCATCCCAAGACATACATAGACACCACACACACACACACACACACACACACACACACACACGTCACATACACACACATACCACATGCATGTGCACATATCACACACACCCATATCACACACATGCATGTATACACATAACACCAAACACACATGTACATACATACCCCATTGCACACACATCACACACACCCACATCACACACATGCATGCACATACATCATACCACACACTCATGCATGTATACATACCATACCACACATCATGCACATATGCACCACATCATACACAGATACATGTACACACATCATACCACACACATATGCACATACACACCATATCACACACCTATATCACACACACACCACACTATACCATACCACACACACACCACACATGCATTAAACACACACACACACTCCATTAACCATGCTCACAGAGACCTACATGCCTTCTTTCTAGAGATCTCTAAAGTGAAAAGGAAGAACAAAGCTCTTCCCAGACTCAGACACTCTCTGCAAGTGCCATCCACTTTCACTTTATCCTTTTCATAAAGCAAAAATAGAACACACACACACACACACACACACACACACACACTCACGCCAACCCCCTGCAGGGCCCCAGCAGAGCCCTTGGATGAGCACTTGTCTACTCTATAGTATCCTTTAGATGCTTTTTAAGTTTTGGGTTGGTTGTAGCATTTCTGAGACCACAGTTCTACTTCTTAGCCCAGAGTGGCCCCAGGTTCTCCATCTTCCTTGCCTCTGCATCCTGAGTACTAGGATTACCTGGCTCCAGATACTCTCAACTTATTCCTTGGTTAAACCACTGACACACAGAGAAACAGAAACATGCTTTTGACCCCTCTGTGGGTCAAATTCTGCTAGGGAATGGTACCAAAAGCTTATTCCCAAGGAGGTGACAAAAAGTAGCTGAGAAATTTGTCATCTTCGGGGAAGGTGCTACTGAGAACATAGCCCATTAAATATGCAAGGGTCCTCTCTACTCTAAATTCCAGGAATTACTGTTCTGGTTCTGACCATCTGATTTGTCATGGAACTGAAAATCTCACCCTATGAATTGCTAGAGACCTGGGACACACATATGTGTGTGGTATGATATGTGTGCATGGTATGATCTACACCATCCCACAAGGGCTTGGTGCCTTCAGGAGCCCTCTGTCTCTCCTCCTCAATCTTTGGCCTCATCTTCGCACTTGCTAACTTTACTGTATCTTCTTGTAACACATGGGGTTGTGAGGCCCACCTTAGCTCCTTGTTGGAACGTGTTGAAAATAAAAATCAATAAAAAGTAGAGTCACCTCTGATGGCATGATGCTTTGTCCAACATATGTGAAGCCCTTGGTTTGATATCCCACACTGCATACAACCTGATAAAATCAGGTGTGGTGATACATGCCTGAAATCCCAATACCACTGAGGCAGGAGGACCAGGAATTCAAGCTATATATTAGACAGATGTCCAGCCTTGACCATGAGACTCTGTCTCTTAAAAAAATAAAACTATTAGCTACCTATTAGCTAAAACTATTAGCTATCTAACATGCTTGACATTCAAATAGAGCAGGACTCCTGGCGATTAACTGGGGTAAGAAGCAGGAGAATAATTACAAATGGCATAGCTTAGCAGAGACATAAAAGACCTTTAGGATATTTTCTAACTCTATTCAATGCAGAATTTATCCTGTAGAATTGAAAAGAATAGTCATCCACCCACATCTGATAAGATATAAAAGACTGTTGGGTGCAGTCTAGCTCGGTGTCTACCACTGATGGCCTTTAGGGACGCTCACTGAACCAAGTCTTCAACAATTCTTCACAGAACCAAATGCTTGCCTCTTTGTTAGGTCTGTGTGTGTTATAATGCTGGTCATTTTAGATAGCAACTCCCTTGTTGTGGTTCTTTTCTACCTGCCCCCTTACCTATCTGTCCATTTACCTGGACAGTCATGCATCAATGCCTTGATGACTGCACTTTAAATCTTCATCGAGATTGGGACTTTGCCATTCATCCTGGCTACCTCCTAGATTCGAGCAGACAGACTGTACTCATTCTCTTTAATTCTTTTCTTTTTTTAATTTTCCTTGCCAAATAAATGATCACACCCAAAGCACCTTTCTAAGTTTTCAACTCTAGGCTTCCCTTGCTCCAAAGTAATTCACCAATGACTTCCCTAATGTTCATTGAGTTTTAGCTACAAAAATCTAGTGTTTCTAATGACATGTTGAGTTTCTGATAAAAAACAAAAACAAAAACAAAAACAAAAACAAAAAAAACTGCTGCTTTCTATTTTCCTCTCCCATTATTCTGTGTAAAATTTTTTTTAGCAGATTAACAAGATGACTTAGATGACTGAAAAAGGTGCAGCCTTAGGGTTTCCTTAAAAAAAAAACCACGGTGCCCTCCCCATTTTCTTCCTTCTGAAGAGACATGTGTTTGGAGGGGTACTGAGGACAAAAAGAAAGCAGTTCTGTAGTTTGCACACACCTCCCAGCAAATGCCAGTTTTCCACATCAACCTTTCTTCTAGAAGATCACATGAGCACAGACTCCTGTGGGCACAGACTCGCCCTGTGACTGCCTGTGACTCAATGTTCCACCTGAGGGCTTGGGGGAAAGTTACCCTTTGTCTTTTCAAGCCATGGGTTCTCTCCAAAGTTCCTCCGCTTGAGTCACCTTCCTCCAGCTTCAAAGCCAAAGAGTTCATGCCACGGCTTCCTTACACGGCTGTCTTCTGGGTCTGCTCTCTATTCAACCTCTTTCTTCCACACTAAAAAGCTCTTTGCATGCTGCTGGCCGCCCCTGGGCATCCCAGAATAATCTCTCTACATAGGCTAAGGTCCATTGGTGAGGTTCTACCTCTAACTTACAGTCTCCTTGCTGTGAAATGCAATGTGGTCACTGATTTTATGGATCAGGACATGAATGTCTTTGGAGGATGATGGTTCTCCCAGCCAAAGCACATGAGTCCTTGAAGAGAAAGATTCATAGTCTCCATGAGAACTTCCAGTGCTCCTTTCTGTTCGTTTGGTTTGTTTTTAAGACAGAGGCACACTAGGGAACTTAGGCTGGCCTCAAATCTAGCCTTCCTGCCTCATTCTCGTAGTGACATAATTACAGTATGCCCAATAACAAATATGTAACTGTGACATTCATAACTTCCCACTAGTCACTTTCAACCTTCGTGGCACTATCATTTCAAGAGCATGGTGGCATCTCCCATGTTTGTCTCATTACTGTCACACTGACGCACTTAATCCTTTTTTTCCCAATTCACTGTTCAATGGAGTGACAAAAACTGTCATGGACATTCTAATGGCCTGATATAGAACAAAAAATAAGTATCCTTGTCATCATCGACTTTCAGGTGGGCTTCACTTCCCAGCTCACCTTACTCCTTGGCGATGGTCAAAGTGATGTACAAGGCTGCTGGGAGACTGGGAATGTGCACATCCTCTCTGCACACTCTTCATTAATGAGCATCTAAGGGGGAGCCAATTCTAGCACTCCCTCCCTTCTCTTGCCACAGTGGTCACAGAGGCATACATTAGCAACGATATGGCAAAAGAGCAGCAGTCTCTAGAATGTTGAGTCCATGTAAGAGGGCAGCTGCTCAGAGACCTGCTCTGTCTTACAGCTGATTCACATGAGTGATGCTGGAACAGTTCTTATGCTAAGCTAGTTGGACCATTTTTACCATAACATACATCATCTGACTTAATCGATATAAAACCTGTCTATGAACTCTAAGTTCCATCTTCAGAGCCACCACCAAGAGGAGGGAAATAATAGCCACATCATTTGAGGACATTACTGGTATAACACCCAAGCTGGAGTGTTTCTGATACTTGTAAACCATCAGACTTGATTTTTAACTATGTATAAAGGTCTATTGCAAAATGACAGGAATAAAATGTTAATCTTTATATTGTTACATTGATAAAAGTGAGCTTTGAGCTGAGCATGGGGGTAAAGGCCTTTAATCCTAGCATTCAAGAGACAGAAAGGCAGAGAGACCTTGTAAGTTCATCCAAGGCCATCCTGATCAACATAATAAGACCTTGTCTCAAAAAAAAAAGGGAACCTTCTTGAAACGCCAGTGGTCCAGCTTAACAGAACATGTGTGATATCCTATGTCCAATCCTCAATACCAAAAGGCGAGCGAGCTTTTGTAACCTTTTTATGACACAGTACTCTTTGCCTGACAAATTGTTGATCATAGTGGAGGATGAACCAGAGATTCAGAAGAAAAACCTTTGGTTCCATGACTTATGCTAACAAAAGTCAAACCACCATTGATCTGTGCATGGCATCTAAAATCCAACTGCATGTCAAGAAAAAGTTAAACTTCTCTTCACTCTATCCTAACAACAATTTGAAGTGTGTAACACAAGTGTTCTGGACACAGTGGTGTGTGTTCCATAGGAATCTAATAAATAGTCATAGATCAGGATGGAATGATTGCCATTGAATGGGGAGTGATCTTTATGGCAGCTAATATTCAAAACATATTTCCTATTTTGAAGTCAGCACCCAAACCAAAACTTTGACCCTTGTTTCCAAGCCTCCAGGATTCCCCCCTGAGAGCATGAAAGTATTGCTATTGACTTCCTCTATAGATTTCTGAAACCCTTCTATCTCTCTCTGAGATCATACCTAGATTTTCCTATTCTGATTTTCTCCTTCACTAGTTCACACAGAAGTAGCTTACCCAGAACTTAAATGTCTAAGTCTTTCGTGACAGTGATTCAATAGCACTCAATAGTTTGCAATGCAAACTTCTCAAATTTGCCTCCCCCATTGGGATAGGCCTAAATGATTGGGCCAGTCATATGGAATATCAATTTCATATGCAAATGAGACATTAGTAATCACTGACTACAGCACATTTTGGTAAGTGGTGAGACATTTATTATTTATCAGACACAAGATTAAGAGACAGTTTGGATCAAAAGTCCTGTTGCAAAAAATTTAATAAAAACTTCCCTAATTTTCAGAATAAAAGAGAATAAATTAGTCAGTTGTAACATGACCTTCACTACCTAGGGAACTAAGCTATCCTGGAAACTGCAAATTAGGGTATTGGTTTCAGCCTTGGGCTGCCAGGGCACCTTAGAGGACCACAAACGAGAGAAGCTGGCAGGCAGATCTTTTGAAAAGATGAAGAAAGAATACTGAGTGTATGCATACACGTATCTGCTGGGCCACAGCTATTCTTACAGCATGTCCAGGAATAAGTGGTGCATAAATTCACCCAGGGGCAAATCAGAGTACTGGCTTGAGCTAGCACTGAAGTGACCTCCCAAGGACAGAATGGAAACACAGTGGCTGTTAAGGAAGCAAGCATCTGAAAGTGGTACACCCCTTTTGTAGAGAACCATCTTCTCTTTGCATTTCATGCTGATTTACAGTGAGATTTTGTTTGTTTGTCCTTGTTTTGAGAAAGGGTTTTACGATGTATCTCAGGCTAGCCTAGAAGTCATTATTCTCTAGCCTGAGTCTCGTGGGTTCTGGAATTAAAGTCATGTGCCACGATGATGGGCTTATACTGATTCTTTTCATGGTGGGTTTTTTTCCCCCTCATAGGCCAAATAACATCTCATCAGTATTGTTACAGTGAAAACTGTCACCCAAAAGAGTCTTAGGCAATCAGCTTAAGATAAAGGAGGGTGGCTCCCTCTCCCTCCTAGATGTTTCTGTACTCATCAGAAGAAACCAAGAAGAGCACAGCAAAGGGGAGTCAGAAAAGATTCCAATCTCTGGTGTCTGGTTGAAAGTATTGCCAGTTGTTGCAAATTGTGGAGTAACACCAGCAGAGTTTTGGAGGAAAGGAGAACTCCTTTGCATGGCTCCCAAACACCTGCCTTAACTAGAGACAGATCAGAGGTGGTTTTATGTTGGGGCTCTGTGGTATCACATCAGACTTAGTTCCTCTTCCTCACTAAATGAACCCAGGTTGTAAAACAACTCAGCTGCAGTGAACAGGCATCCAAACAATGCTGGGCCACTGCTCTCTCCGTCTGCCATAACACTGGAAGATGGTGATGAATTTTGATGGAGCAGAAAACAACTCTATATATGCTGGCAGGGGCAGCACACAACAAAGGTCAGTGAGAAATCTATTTCAAAGAGAAGTTTTAGACACACTGACACTGGCTTGTGTGTTTCTGGCCACTTCACAAACGTGGTTTGTGCAATGAAACATGTTTATCAGATATTCTGAATTTAGTTACTCAAATGTATCCCACATAATACAGAGACAATGGTCTGAATAGTAAAAGCTTTGCTAAATAATTATACATTATTTTGTAGAGCCTTAAGAGGCTAAGAAAGAGGCCTTCTTAGGCTCTAGAGTAAGTTCAAAGCCCAGGAAACTCATTAGGATCCTGTGCCTGCCAATCCAGATGTAGAACTATGAACCCCTTCTCCAACATCATGTCTGTCTGTGCCACCATGCTTCCTGCCTTGACAATAATGGACTAAACCTCTGAAACTGTAAGCCAGCCCCTGCTGTATGTACACTACTACCTTTGCTCTAGGATATGCTAAGATGCTAGCCCCAACCCAGTTTTCCTTTTGCTCTACCCACGTTTAGTTCTAGGAGGTGACTGAGCTACCAGTCCCCATCTGGCTTCCTTGAATCTGCAGATAAAAGACACACACACACAGTCTGTTCCTTTACAACTTGCTTTCTTAGGGCAATTGTTGGGTGCTGATGTCACCCACCTGGAAAAGCGTGTCCTTACCAACTTATTATCTCTGTCTCTCCACCTGCCCTAAACTTCAGTGGCTAATCCCACCTAGCCCCTGCCAAACATCTCTGACCACCTGTAGCAGTGGCTACAGGCCCGAGCTTCCCCTGAGACCTCACATGGTTGCTTCATTCTTCTTTCTCCAAGCATGGCAGAAAACTCCTCTCTCCTTCCTTGCATCTGCCTTTTCCTCCTGGGACCCAGAAGACCTGCCTAGCAATTGGCCCCCGGCTTTCTTTACTGACAAATCAAGAACCAATTGGGGAACAGGACCTTAGTATCAGAATCTCCCCCATCAAACCCCAATAAAATGATTTATAAGAGTGGCTGTAGTCATGTTGTCCCTTCATAGCAATAGCAACCCTAATTAATAGAGGGCCAAAGCTACAGCTCAGTGGTGTGCACCTGCCTAACATTTGTAAGGTCCTTCATTCAGTCCTCAGTACCAAAACAAACAAGCAAACATTCTTTTAAAAAAGAGAGAGAGATTTATTTTCTGATATGAGTACACTGTAGCTGTCTTCAGACACACCAGAATAGATGCCTGTGAGCTACTATGTGGTTGCTGGGAATTAGATTCAGAACCTCTGAAAGAGTAGCCAGTACTCTTAAACACTGAGCCATATGTCCAGCCCCAAACATTCTTATTTACATTATATTTAATCAGTAATCAGAAATTGGGAGACTTAAAAAAAACTGAACCAAAAAACTTGATAGTTAAATTTTCCATGATGGCTCAGTATTATTGTTAAAACACTGATAAAAGTTTGATAAAGTTTCCTCCTTTACAACAGCTGGCTTTTAAAGTGGATGTGTCAAAAGGAATTCTAATGTCATGTTCAGGCACTGAAAAAACTTTGCTAAGTTGTATGAGGGAAAAGAGTATGGGCATAGAAGGACGCAACCATTTCCATGTGGGATTTGATTTCCCTGTTGTGGGAATGGAAGCCATGGTAACAGCTGAGCTTCATAACATGCTGTGAAGGGTACTATTACCAGTTGAGAGAACTCCCTGGTCCTCATAAAACAGGAAAAGTATACTCTTCCACTCAAGAACACTTTTTCTAAGGACATCATTTTCTCAATGATCAAGTTAAATTATTAAATAAATACATCAAGGAACACAAGTTTCTGTCATGGTGTGGTGACCACATGCCTGGCTCCCACTATCCCCACAGCAGGACTGGTAGCTGGTATAACTCAATTTTTGTCTTGCTACAAGCTAGTGATGCTGAAGCATTAAGGAACCAGCAAAAGACATGAAAACTGCAACTCAAAGACATTCTCTCTTCTTTTTCTTTCTTCTTTTGGAGAGTTGGATCAACATATTTTTAAAGCATCACTTACAATTATGAAGCTATTATAAAAAACATTTTAAGAATCTGAAAGTACATTAAATCAGCACAAGAGAACAGACAAGTATGTGGCCTAATGTCATCTCACAGAATAAATTTAATGCACTAAAAGTTACTGCATTTTAAAAAATACTAAAAATGCCCAAAAATATGGAAGAACTTTTAAATTGAAAAGTCTATATTCAGGAAAAGGACAGACAGTTTTCTGGGCTGCTGTAATGACCAATACAAATTGTCAGATAAGAAGTTAAGCTGTGTTGAGAGGAATCAAAATGAAGAAAAAAAATTCTTTCTTCCTATAGACTCCAAACATAAGCTGTGATGGCCTAGCATGAAATCGTAGGTAAATCTGTCTGCTTTCAATTCCATATATCAAATTGCTTTCCTCTCCACAAGGGTAGGAAGCATAAATAAAGAAAATGAAGGCCTGAAAAGATGGAAATTTGATCCTGAACTTCTCCAAAATATTAATAACAGGAGTGGTTACAGCTTATGAATCCTGACCATAGGCAGGCATGGGGCTAACTAAGCATTTTCTATGTGTGTCTCTCTGTACTTAATATTCAAAATAATCCTTGTAAGTAAGGATTGTTATTATCCTAAGATTATAGATGAGGATATTGTCTTCCCAAGGCTCAACCCCCAAAATCCAATGGTTGTAATAAAAGTTGCCCACTACCAGCAAGAACAGAGCTGCTTAGGTCTAGTCTCTGTTGGTGTCCCTTAGCAAACAGGAGCTAAAGGCTTAACTCCACCTAAGTTTCATTTGTGAAACCTCTTATCAGCACATAGGAATACATCAGTCAATCAGAGCTCTCTTCTCAGTGGCCAGTGGATGTCATGTTAACAGTTCTCTGTTAGCTGTCAAGCCCCAAACCATCAAGAGTTTATTACATATTCATGCAAACACAGGTTTGTTTGTTTTTGTTGGCTTTTAGTTTCTTAATTTTAATTTTCTTTTCTTCTTTTTTTTTAATTGGATATTTAAAATGCTTACTTTGTAACTCTAACTTCAAACTCACATTGATGATCCTGCCTCATTCTCTCAAATGCTGGGGTTATCAGGACCAGCATGAAGGCCTTTTGATGAATACTGGCTATATCATATTTTTTATTTTCTCTTTAGATTAAAATCATATCACCTATAATGTTCCTCATTGTGTTTTTTAACAATAATGTACATATTTTTCTATGTTCATATACATAACTCTACCTTACTCTTTTTTATATCCACCTGGATTTCTACTAAATGAAGCTATTTTATTGCATTTGTTGGATATTTAAGCTGATTATAATTTTCTGCTTATTGTTTTTGTTTGGTAGAGTGCTAGAAATCAAACTTAAAGCCTTACACAAAGTACACATGCTACCACCCCAGCACGCAGTCTCTGTTATTATAAACATGCTATAATAATTGTCTTTGCATGCTGATGTATTTCTGAGTCTACACACCAATAACTCCCTGGGTTAGGAGATTCCAAATGCTTTGGACAGTGTCAAATTGCTCCCAAACACACTTCTCAAACCAACTGTTTTTTCTCTGCATGCTCCTCCGCCTTGGAGAACATCTTTTTGAGTCTATTGTCTGCCCTTTGCCCTTCTTGCCTCTCTTCTGTCCTCTCCTTTCCTCTTTTCTGTTGTCTCTTCTAGCTTCCTGTTCTACTCCCCACCTCTGTCTCCTTATACCTGACCATCCTTTTACCACCTTAATTAACTAACAGAATGCATCTTTAAAATATAACTTATGAGCCCAATTTTCTGTTTCTGTGTATAATATAATCAAAATAATTTATCTTCAATGTCTTTCTAAAAGTAAAGTAAACCAGGTATTAACTGCAGTTCAGGGTTGGGGTACACCAACATTAAACTTCCTACAAGGCTGATTAACTAAAACTTCAATAATTGTGGAGAGTTGGAATGTTGCAGATATAAAAGCGAATTATCTTGGGCTATTTAGCCCACTAAATAAGCATGTATTTTCCATTCTGCCTGTGACCTAATATCCTTGTGATTATTAGTTCAATCATTTCAGGGCGGACAAGCAGATCCCTAGCTTCCACCAGCCCAGAGACTACAAACATCACCAGACAGCAGCTGAGATTTGAAGCAGCGCCTCCCCAACCTCCGCATTTGCAGTCGCCAGTCAGCTGATGCTTCCTTCAGTGAGTGTGAAGTGCCTTCCTTACTGCTTTTTTTCCCCTTCAGGTTTTTAGGAGAACATCACAGATGTTGCCAGTTTGGATTATAGCATTTGGGGTGACTTGAATTTGTGTTCCCAAGCTCTAGTCACTCATATTTGGCTCCAAGTAAGCTATCTCTTATTTTCTTTGGGGTGTGTATATTGAAAATAGTAATGAGGTCACTTCTTTGTGGCTCTTGATTCCAATGATCCACATCAGAATAAACAAACAAGCAAACAAACAAACACAACCTCCTCCATCGCAGATGCATAAAACTAGTGTACAAAGTAGCAAAATCTTTCAACAAAGAAAGTTAAAATTCAGTCCATTACTTACAGTTTGTACGTTGTTATTTCTGTGTTTTCCAGTTTGGGGTACACAACAATGCTGAGTTGTCAAGGCATTCAACCTTCTCCTACTATTTTTTTCCACCAGCCTTTTAAATAGCAAGGCAATGAACACGGTGAACCAGCTTAACTTTCATACTTTATCAAGTAAAAAACTGTTCACAGAGTTGGTAACTGATTTTTTTTATTTGTTTCTTGTTTTATTTTGGTTTTTTGTTTTTTTGTTTTTTGAGAAAGGGTTTCTCTGTGTAGCCCTGGCTGTCCTGGAACTCACTCTGTAGACCAGGCTGGCCTCAAACTCAGAAATCCGCCTGCCTCTGCCTCACAAGTGCTGGGATTAAAAGTGTGTACCACCACTGCCCCGCTCTGATTCTTTTTTAAAAAGTCCTAATGGTACTCATTGATGGCAGCCAGTTTGGTTGTGGGTAGGCACTAAATAATTTGATATTTACATAGAATGATTAATAGATTATGATTAGTATAAAAGAGTTGTTCCCATAGCAATTTAGGAGCCTAAGCAAATGAGCAACTTCAGATCTTCAAACCCATAGGTGCTACAAAATGGGCTTGTTTCACAAATGTGCTGGGTTGGTTATGTAAGCTTATATATATTAAATTTGCTGCAACTCCAAGGCTACAAGTTGTGGCATCATGCCCAGCAGCCAGATACTGGACACATCACCATTCATCACCAGGAATCTGTCCACAGAAAGCATGGTGAACCGCACAACCAACCACCATGCTACTGGAGGAAGAACATTCTCTACCACAATGAGAATTACAAGAATATATTAATAAGCAACATAAATAAGGAGCCAAGGGACAAGATATTTAGTCTACTAAAACCTCAAAGCCCACTCCCAATGGCACACCTCCTTCAACAAGACTACACCTCCTAATCCTTCCCGAACAATTCCAGCAACCAAGTATGCAAACACATGAGCCTATTGGGGCTATTTTCATTCAAAACAGCACATCAGGCATTTTAATTTTCATCCATAGGCACCTATTATCTTATACAATCGGACCTAATTGTAGGCTTAGATTTTTCAAAACCTACTTTAATAAGGGTTCTTAAATGCTTCAACCTCCCTCTAGCCCACCACCCACCAGAGGCAGTGGAAAGGAAAGGTAGGGCAAAGGGAGGTGCAGACCAGTTTAGAAATAGTTCTTTGGAGCAATTCCAATCTTCATTGTCAGGATATCAGGAGTTCGCTTCATTAGCAAACCATCAAACACAAATCAGCAGCAAAAGTCCAGTCCACTAACAAAACACCTCATGAATCATCAAGGGCTGTTCAATCCAGAAGAAACCACAAGGCTCCACCAACCTGCCCACCGAAATCTCAGGAGAAGTTCTTTGGTGAGTTACTCTCTATGAAGTCGCAACAAGCAATGTAAGGCAAATGTAAGGCAAACCAATGCTAGAGCATCATCAGCAATGACCAGCAAGGAAAGTCAGTGCCAGAACTTCCTCCTAGTATTTGTGGAGTCCTATTTATAGTCTTTCTAAACATCATGCATCCTCTCACGTGTCTACTTCAGCAAAACATCCTTTCACCTTTGTCTGCTTCAGCAAAACATCCTTTCACTGTTGTCTGCCTCAGTAAAACATCATATGACATAACAGTTTCTAAAGAAACCAGAAACTTCTGCTTCACCCAATGATCCTGCGAAGCAAACATCTTCATTTCACAATAAACTAAAGCATAGAGAAGTTAAGACAGCTTCCCAGGGCCCCAGGCCTTTTCTTTAACAATTTTACTAATGTATATTTTGGATCCATTAAGTCAAGTGTATAATTCAGTAACTTTTAGTAAGTGTCTAATGCTGCATCTATGACCAGCTCTATAAACCAGCTCTAGGCATTTCTATTCTTCCAATTACATCCTTCATGCTCATTCATAGTTAATTTATTCTTATAGTCTTACCCCAGGAAATTATTAATCTACTTTCTGTATCTATAAGTTTGCCTTTCCTGGGCACTTCATAAAATAAAATCATATATATGTAGTATCTTGTGAAGCTGGCCTTTTTAAACTTAGCATGGTATTTGTGATTCACCGATGATAAAGTATATCATTAGTTTATCCTTCTCAACTGATTAATGGTATTTCATTGTATGGATGCACCAATGTTATGCTTATCACCTCACCAGTCCATGGACATTTGGATTGTTACAGTCTTGAAATATTATAAATAACACTGTTACAAATATTTCAGGCCAAATCTTTCTTACAATTATGCTTTTGTTGCTCTCTGCCTAGGAGTGAAATGGCAATGTTACACAAAAACTTTATGTTTAATTTTTTTAAGAAACTGCAAAGTATTAACCATACATACATACATACACATGCATACACACATACATACATGCATATATATACACACATATGCACATATGCACACATGTATACATATACACAAACACACATATACACATGCACATACATACACAAAGTATTCCACTTTGTTACACTTTGTAACACTATGTTACATCTCTTCAGGCAATATATGGAGTTTCCACTTTTCCACTAGTTCAATAGTTTTTCATTGTCTGCCTTACTTATAAGAGCCATTTAAGGAATATGAAGTGTTATCTCATTATGGTTTTAAATTGCATTTCCCTCTAATGAGTGATAATGTGAGACCTCTTCTTTCATGGGTTTATTAACCATTCACACATACATATGCATACTCACATGCACATGTATACATACATATACACACATGCATACATGTAAACACATGCACACATACATATATGCATGCACACACATACACATATGTGCATACATACACACATATCCACAAATGCACATATATACACATACACACATATACACACATACACACATGCACACACATACACACAAGTATACACATACACACAAACACACATGCACATACATACACATACACACACACACCATTTTTTGCTGAAAACTGTGTCTCTGCCTTTTGCCCAGTTGAGCCCTTATCTTCTAATTCTTAGGTTGTAATTTTCCCATGTAAACTCTTTGTGTATTCCATTTGGATATGCTTTGTAACTATGTCCTTTCAATCTGTTTCTTGTCTTTTCATTTTTACTTTTTTTTTTTATTTTGAAGGCAAGCCAGAATTCTGATAAATATTTTGTCTTATAGTTTAATATTCAGATCAATACAAGGAGGGCTCTTTATTAATATCATTGATTCTTTCTTGCCCCATTTACTTTTTAAAATCTTTTAACCTTTCTCTTAGCTAAATTTTGTTTTGGTTTGTTTGTTTGTTTGTTTGTTTGAGACAGGGTCTTACTTGTCACCCTGGTGTCCTGGAACTTGATATGTAGACCAGCCTGAGAGGGGTAAGTAGACAGGGGCTCCTATCCCTGAACAAGAGGCTGACAACTGCTTACAAAGGAAAAATTCATTTTCTCCAATGGAGCCTCACTAGGTGTATTAGCCACACTTAGGGGCAAGCAAGCGCCATAGCCAACACAAATGAACGAGCACAAGGCTGTCGTTACAGGCCTTTTGTCTCCTGCTGCTTTGCTTGGGCTTTTGTTGACTAGTCTTTTGTTTGTATATTATGGTTTCTGATTTTATGTTTTTACGAGGTGTGTGTGTGTGTGTGTGTGTGTGTGTGTGTGTGTTCCTTTTTAAAATCTGGGGGGTTTTGTTTTGTTTGCCTGTTTTCTAAAGAGAGAGGAGGCGTGGCATTGGGTGGGTGGGAGGAGTCAGGGGAGAAGAAACTGATCAGAATATATTGTATAAAAATTTTTTCTAGCAAAAAAAAAAAGAAAAGAAAAAAATAATTATAGCAACTCAGCTCACTCTCAGAGGGAGGAGAGGGTATAACTCGGCAGTCAGGGAATTGGTTTTCTAAATAAGCTGGAATTTGCACTTTACAAATAGCCTTCCTGGTTTTAAACTCTTTACAGATATTTTCATATATAAGTTCCTGATTGCTTGTAGTCAAAATGCCCAATCATTGTATGTTCAAGGAAGAGAGGGTAAGCACACATGGACAATCAATCATGAACGTTGCACACATGGACAATCAGGAGCATTGCACACATGGACAATCAGGAGCATTGCACACATGGACAATCAGGAGCATTGCACACATGGACAATCAGGAGCATTCTCTGATGGAGGTTCTACACAAGTCCTAGATGTTCAGTTTTATTAATTTTGCTCATGTGCATTGATCTCAAAATAAAAACATATTTGTAAATACGTTTAAATAAGAATTGAGAATTTATGGCTAAGACCTTAGCAATTGTCTAAACAGAAATCCTAACAGACAGTCATGTTCATGAAAGCTGTCTGTGGCAAAACCGTTACTGACGTGTAATTAGGCTGATTGGAAGACAAGTGAATAGAGGAGAAAAAGAAAAAGAAGGAAGATTGTTTGAGATCCAGGGTGGCTTTCCTGGTATATCAGCATCTTTTTTTTTTTTTTTTAAGATTTATTTATTTATTATGTATATAACATTGTGCTTGCATGTATCCCTGAAGGCCAGAAGAGGGCATCAGATCATATTACAGATGGTTGTGAGCCACTTTATGGTTGCTGGGAATTGAACTCAGGACCTCTGGAAGAGCAGACAGTGCTCTTAACTGCTGAGCCCTCAGCATCTTTTAATATCCTCAGGGACTGTGTTTGTTTCTTTGTTTGGGGGAGGGCTTTGGAGTCTTGCATTGGCGTTTCATTTGGGTTTGAGGTTTTGGTCTTATTTTGCAGTCCACACTGGTCTCAAAGTTAAGACCCTCCTAGCTCAGCTTCCTAAATGACAGGCTCACAGGTATGCATGACTACAGCTACCAAGTCTGTGAAACCTTGGCATTTGTGTATTTATGACATTTATGAGAATTTAGCCTAATGCAATATCAGTTTGTCATCCTAATTTTACATGTATAATTGATTTAAACTTGTGGGGGGTTTTTTGGTTTAAATCTTAATAGGTCCATTACAGGACTTAATATATTTAATAACTAAAGTTTGCCATATTTATAAATTTAATATAATGGACTTATATAAGTTACTTAAGTATTTAGAATGTTTTTTAAGTTGGGCAATTATAATACTCAAAAAGAAATTGAATCTATTGAATTCATAAAAGCAGTTTAAAAGGAATTTGACCAAATTTGTAAATGGAAACAAACATTAGCCAAATTCCCTTAAAAGTCAACATTGTGATTTGCTGGACTTATAAACAAAAAAAAATTATAATATAACTTAAAAAGCTTCAAGATATACAACTTTAACCCTAAGCCTGATAATAAATCAAAGATTAATTTTAAAATCTGTTACTTATGAACACTCTCTTTTGGGTATAAAACTGTATGAAAGACAGCAAAACTCACACTTAGCAGTTGGAACAGACTGTCTCTCAGGGAAGATATGCCATCAGTCAGCAAGGACGGATGCAATACCTACTGCATGCTAGGCAGACATGAAGACTGAGGCTCTTTCTCAAGGGTCCCTTCTGCAACTCCCCAAGGATCTACAATAGCCCCATGTGTAGACTAGCAAGGTAACTGTGATGGTTTGAATGGCAAGGGCTCCCATAGGCTCATAGCGAGTGGCACTATTAGGAGATGTGACCTTATTGAAGTAGTTATGGCTTCATTGGAGGAAGTATGTCACTAGGAGGTGGGCTTTAAGGTCTCAGATGCTCAAGCCAGGCCTAGTGTCTCACTCTCTCCCTTCCTGCTGCCTGCTGATCAGGATTTAGAACTCTCAGCTACCTCTCCAGCACCATATCTGCCCATGTGCTGCCATGCTTCCTGCTGTGACAATGATGGACTGAACCTCTAAACTATAATGCAGCCCCCAATTAAATGTTTTCCTTTATAAGATTTGCCATCGTCATGGTGTTTCTCATAGCAATGACACTACAATCGTAACTAGAGGCACTGACTTGTAAAGTAAACCTGAGAGGCTGTCAGGCTGCTGTGTTGAAGTAGCAGAACATGCTGATGCTTGGCTTTTGAGCCCAGGCCTCTCTTTAGACCTGTAGGCATGTGTGGCAGGAGTCCCATGCGATATATGTATGGGTGTGCCATAATGAAACCAGTTATTTTGTATATTGGCTAATAATAATAGTTTCAAAAGAACAACAAGAAGGTATGGGTTGTAGAGAGACTAAAAATCATGCTAGTGAGATGGATTGGCAGGTAAAAGTACTTTCTGCACAGATCTAACAACTGAGTCCACTCTAGGAGCCCCCACAATGAAAGAAGAGAACCAACTCCTGGAAGTCGTCCTCTGACCTACACATGTGTGTTATATACATGTGACTACATGAGCACCTTTAAAGAAGAAGGAGATGGTTTAGCCAGCCAAAAGCTGCCCTCCACTACCCGGGTGAAACTGTATGGGCTTGGTACCAAGGAGGACGTGGGAGAGAAGGGAAGGTAGAAAACCAAAGCAGAGTACTACTGGATTCTGAGAAGTACCCTGGACCAAACTCAAGATAAAAAAGAGCATCAATCTCCTACAGATAACCCTGGACATTTGAGAAAGGGAGAACTATCCTCTGACCCCAGGAAGCCTAGGGCATCACTCATTGCAGGTTCTCCAGGCCCTGTGTGGTGAAGTAAGTATGTCTAGGCAGAGGAGTCAAGGATGCCTTACCGTGTAGCAGAATACTGCCATGACACTATGAAGTCAAGGAAAGCTCAGGCACAGAAATTTCCACAGCCTGGCTTAGGGCCAGAGCTGTGCACAGCGTTGAGCACTGACCCTGCCCATCTCACGACCCCCTGACCACAGTCATTTCAGAGAGGTAGCCTCAGAGCCCTTACCTGGCAGAGGAGGAAATACAAGCCTTTGATTAGAGCAATGTGCTCAAGGACACTGCTCAGCAGCGCCAGTGCCAGGGCTTAAATGCACTCTCCCAAGCAATAAGCTATACTGCTCCCTGTTACGGAGGATATGCTATCTGTCTCCTGACTGAGAGATAGATGAGGTGGAGACCTGTCTTCATGCCTTGTGGCATGCAAGAGGATGGCAGTGAGCCAAAGGCAGGAACCCAAGCAGAGAAAGGTAATTCAGATCCTCGGTCAGCATTGTTCTTGATGACAGTTGAGCTAATGGAAGCTACAAAACACAGCCAAGAAAATTCTTTGTTTTTCTCCCTTTGATGATTAGGATCCGGCTGTCTGGGGGTCATTTAAAGCCTCTGGCATATGTGTGTCTTGAACCCTGGTGCCTTCATAGCCAGGCATCTCTCAGCTTCATTGGAAATATGCTTCAAGGGGAAGGGAAGTTAATCTAGAAAATGAAGAGGAACTTCAGAGCAGATTGTCAAGGCAGAATGGTAACCAAACCACCCAAGAGGCAGAATCCATTCTTTGCCTACAATAAGCATGTCAGTGTATTTGCTCAGAAAATAGCCTGCCTAAGCAGTGCAGGGGTGGGTAATTCAATTGGCGTCAGGACCACCGGACCAATGATAAAGTGTGAGCTCCTGAACCAAAGTGGCTAGCATTTGAATGCTGGCTTTGCTTCCTACTGGCTACAGGACCCTGGGTGAAGTGACTGACTGACCTCAGAGTGTAAATGTCTCATATGTAAAGAGTAACTGTGGCTTCCCCATGCAGGGCTGTCAAGACAGTGAAGTCAAATGACCCCTGAAGTGTGTTCAGCACCATGTTTGGCACATGGCAGTCACTGGATCATCCTATGTGCAGAAGAACTCCATCCTCCTGGCTTTCAGGCTGCTGGCCAACTCTATTCATTCCCAAAGCTCAGGAATGACCAGCTCCAATTAGAACCCAGAGTTCAGCTACCATGCAGTCTCTCCCCAGCTCTTAAGCACTGGCATCTCAGGCGTTCAAGAAATGCATAAATGCCCAAAGTGGTGGCACACATCTTTGATCCCAGCACTCAGGAGACAGAGGCAGGGGGATCTCTCTGAGTTCAAGGCCAGCCTGGTCTACAGAGCGAGTTTCAGGGCAGCCAGGGCTATACAGAGAAACCCTGTCTCAAAACACAAACAAACAAATGTATAAACTATCTCGATATGAAAGTCTTTTTAAATTTTTGTCATAGGGATATTTGACCAATAGGAAGAGATCTCTGAGAAGTCTCAAGGACCTTGAACTCTATCGGAGCCAGGAAAATCGAAGAGAAGATGGAAGGTTCTCTCCTACTGAACTACGTCTGGGTGCCACAGACAAGCAGACTGTCCAAATGCCTTCCTTCCTCTCTGCTTGCTCTGTAATGTCAAACACCTTAACTTCTCGGAGGATTGTTTCCCTTACCTAAAAAGTGAGGACGACCATTCGCTCCTGGGGCTAATATAGGAACTGTTCATAGGAATGTTCATAGTACATCAAAACTGAAACAGCAGCTGGCTGATGTAGGATCTGGAGTGCTAGGACTCGAGGAACCTGAGGATCATGGTTCCAAAGCTAGCCTTGGCTACTGAGAGAAAAAGCCAAACCAAAGAAAAGCTAAATGGAAAATAAAACAAAGGAACAACAGTCCCTTCTCACGTAGCAAACCGTTTCCTAAAGTCAGTCTCTGCTTAAGGCTTACGCATCGTGTCTCATGGTGGTTCACATGAGGGGAGACTTATAGCCGCAAAGCTTGGGGCCTCAAAATTATCCAGGTTTGGGTTTCGATCCTAACCAGAACAGCACCATGCTAATTCTCCCAATGAAGTTAAAGATAAAGCTTGTGAGGTGTGACCCCCAACATTCTAAACACATCGGGTCTTTCTTCCGAGGGTTCTTTCCGTTTTTCTAAGAGTTATTCAGACAACAACTTCGCGCTTCTCCTTCAGTGACTCCGGAGGCTTATCGTAGATGCTGCATTCACAGCACACTGTACTCCTCCTGCCGTAACTTAATCCACATAAATGCCGACAAAAAGAATATGGAAATGTTTATTTAGATAAACCTAAGAAACTGACACGAACATAATAGAGCTAAACAGATTCTTCATTTAAGGCGCCAGAACCAGTCTAGAGCAGCTCAATGGGTCCACCTGCTGACTAAAATGGAGAGCTCACAGATGCCAGTGGAAAATTACTTCAGAGCCTCTCAGAGAAACAGACCTGGGAAGACCCTGGGAGCCCAATAAGAAGTTGTGAGGGAATAGGTACTCATTTACCACCTGCTGTGTGTCAACACCCGAACTTCTATTCCCTTACTGACCTTTCAGGCACTGTAGCCCACGTCTCCCACAATGGCTGTCAGCATTACCGGCGGCCACTCTCTTGTGCTCTTTTTGAGCACTCTCAGTACTTTATAGACATGAACTCAAGTCTTCTCAACAACCCTCTTAAGTAGGATTTACCAGTTATTAAAATAGGAGGTGGGACACCAAGAAGCATTAATGACAAGACTGTAATTTAACCTGAGGTGTATTCTAACCTTGAATGGTCTCGTCCATCACAAAATGATCCTCATATAGAGCTACATAACTACCAAAGGGAAGGAAATGAATTGACAACACCATGGGAACATCATAGTTTAGACCATTGCAGTAATGTTCATAAAAGTAGAATTGTTTTGTTTTTTGGGGATTTTGTGTTGTTTGTTGGGGGATCTGGGTATTAGTAACGATTTTGTGCTGTTGTTGCTTGAGTGGGTATTTACATGGTTCAAAATTCAAAAGGAAAAATTTGGGCAATGGCTCAGTTGGTAAACACTTTTGTAAGCAGAGAATCTGAGTTCAATTTTGATGTTTAAAACAAACAAACAAATAAAGCAGCAAACAGGTGTGGTCATACCTGCCTATGATACCAGAAATGGAGGTGGAGAATACCTAGGCTCCCTGCCAGCCAATCTAGCAAACCAGTAACCTCCAAGTTTAGTGAGAGACACTGCCTAAATAAATAGATCAATAAAAGGGAAAGTGATTGCGGAAGGCACCTGACACTGTCCTCTGACCTACACATACTTGAACATACATGTCCATAATCACAGACTCAAAAGGGACTCAGCAAGTGTTCTCTCTTCTTGCTCACGATAGTCAGTATCTCTCCCTGGGGTCAAGCAAAGCTGTCGAGTCTCTAGGGTAGCTTTACAGAGCTTTCTTGTTGCAGATACAAACAGAAAAATATGTACATACATACATACATGTATGCATAATACATGCATCGTAATACACACATACATGTATACATAATACATAATTCATCCACACATAATATATATACACATGTATAATACATACATATATGCATGTATATGTATATACACATATTACATGTATACATACACACATAATCCGTGTATACATACATACATACATACTGAGAGGAGAGAGGGAAGGAACCCCTCTCTCTTAGAATCACACATTTCTGCACTTGCGTGGCTCTAGGGACCAATGTCTAGAGATTCTTCCAGCTAGCACCTTGAGATTCCTTGTTCCTTGTCAGAGTTGTCCTTAGCTGAGCATTCAAGCTGTTTCTGAGCTTTGGCTGTGACAAACGATGCAGCAGTGAATGGCTTGGTCTACTGATCACAACGCAGACATGGAATTGCTAGTTAACGCACTGTGCGTCTGACAGATGTTACTGTGTTCCCCTTCACAGAGTGTCCAAACTCAGGACATTTCATCCCTGTCCCTCTTATGAGTATCTAGATTACTTAAGCCAAGAGTTTCTAAGACTCTGCTTAACTGCATGGTCTGGGGTGGCATTGCTGATGAGAAAGACAACTTTCAAGTATAACCACTCATGATTTCAGATTTTTACTTTCACCAAAAAGGGAGCAATTTCCCAGTGACTGACTATTTAATAAAACCCCAAACTGAAAAGTGTAAGTTTTACGTTAATGAAGCTCTGCCTTTATTGGGATGTTTCCAGGTGCCATGATGGTTATGGCAATGATGTCCCCCCAGAGGTGTGTACCCCTAGCCCCCGGAGCTGCAGCACAGCCTAAGGTTCCACTCAGTGGAAGGTTCGGGAAAGTGCTCTGTGCAGGCTAAAGCACATGATCCTCACGCTGAGTTCGGCGCAAATAAATAAATGCCTTATACATGCCGCTGGACGCTGATGGCAGAAGTTAGCTCTCAGCTCTCCCTTTGAGAGCTTACATGCTCCCCAGACGTTTCCATGGCCAACTCAGACACAGCAGAAATAAAACTGTCAACTCTGCACCAAAAGGAAGAGTGTACATGGATGGCATCTAGTCTCTACAAAAGACCATAGTACAGGACACGAGTTCTGAGCCAGTAGCTTGCGGATGGTCCGCTGTGCAGTGCAGGAGGCCTGTGCCTCAGGGGTGTTAAATTTCAATACCATTCACAAGGCATCATCTCTAAACATCACCCCTCCTGACAGAGATGCTGGACCAGCTGAGCCTTGATGTCCACTGAGTATCACTCATCCTGAATTAGATTTAACATGGAGCAGATAAACACGTGTGAGCCTGTCCTGCTGAGGATGGGGTGGGGGAAAACAAGATCTTAGATATTGCCACCAGGAGAGCCTGGCTGCCGGGTACCGGAAAGAGATGCTGCTAAGGTGGCCACATCCACCCCCACCCCCACTCCCCGTATCTCGTATCTCTGGCATCTTATCTGAGTCTCACAGAAGAATGATTGGAAAAGGATGTGAAGGCACTGGTGGGAGAGAAGGCTCATATCTAATCCCCCAACAGTTCCAAGAGCTCAGCCTTAGTGATAAAAGGATCTGGCAGTAATCCATCCTCTCAACAAAGAGATTTAATACCCTGAAGAGTGAGAGCCACAGGCTGGGCATGTCCTCAACTGATTTAGTCCAGCGAGGTTGCTCCTGATAGAGTCAGTGACTTTAAGCTTCTCTTTGTTCGGGTTTACAGAAATGAAAGTGAACCAACAGGGTTACTTACTGTCTAGCATAGTTATCTAAGATTGTCATATCTTTTAAAAAAAATTTATTTTTATTTTATAAATGTGTGTGCCTAATTATCTGTATGTACACCGCATGCATATGGGTGAACACAGGGACCAAAAGAGGGTATTGGCTCCCCTGGGACCAGAGTTACGGGAGGTTTTCAGCTGTGAGGGCTGGGAACCAAAACAGGGTCTCTTCTGCAAGTGCAGCAAGTGTTCTTAACCACTGAGCCATCTCTTCAGCCCCAAGACTGTCAGATCTGAAAGGTACATTTTATTAAATAAGTTAATCACACCCAATTTACAGCTAATCTAAATAGACTTGCATCTTGCAGGACTTTGTTAATTTTTTTTTCTCATTACTATGTACTGTGGTGCCACCTAGTGGGCAAAATTGAGGTAGCGCCCACACAAGAGCCCATAAAACTGCTCCTCGGAGCCACCAGTTCCAGTTTCAAAGTGTTTGTTCTCCATCTCCTCCGATGCTAATAGCAGATGTCAATTTGTGACCTTAATAAAGCACAAAGGTGAGACAATAATAAAGCCTGTTCCATCTACAACACTTGCCCTTGTGGAAGTGGTCATTTCAGGCCTCACGGAAGCCTGAGGGCCAGTCAGATCCCAGATGACTGTTTCCTTTAAAGCAAAAAGCGTAGGAGTAGCTGGGGTGGTGTTAACAGTGGACTGGCCAGGTCTGCCTCCAGGGAATTGGGACAGATTTGAGTAGCCTTTGAATGTCCTGTGCTACCATTGTGTGACTCATCCCTTTGGAGGTCAGAAAGCCTCTGCAGCCAACCATCCCTGACTGAGGCTGTAAGCCTTGCCAACATTCGGAGAAAGAGAGATGAACTGAGGTTTAGAGAAACTGACTATTAGAAATCCAAAAGAATCTCGAAAAAACAAACAAACAAACAAAAAAAGAAATCCAAAAGAAAATTTGTGTTTTAGGTCCAGGTAGATAGATCCGAAGCCCCTTGCACGGTGACAGTAATGAGCTGGATCCTGATGAAAGGCAGCTGTAAGGAGATACGAGTCTGCGAGGGGAGAGAGGGGACAGAAGTCAAAGACATTCTTTGCCACCCCCAAATGGCTTTCACGCTGAAAGCTGGGCTGGGTGCAGAGCTTTTCTAGCATGACCCCGACCTCTCGGCAGCAACTGAGTGTCCTACAATCCAACGCATTCCTGACAGTACTGGTGTAGTTAACAGCAGGGCCACAGGTAAGGGCCCCATTATGTAAGACGCCCCAGGTTCTCACAGAAGTCCCTAGTCCCAGGTCATCGATGTTACTTCCGACCGGTGCTATATCTAGAAAGTTCCCACAGCTGTCAGCAGTTTGAGAAACTTCCAGGACAATCTAGGCAACCCAGGAAAATGCTTTCTATAGCTGCTGTCTCATAAGGGCTATCGGTAGGTATACAGATGAACAGTCAACGGAAGAGGTTCATAGGGGAAAGCTCTGCTCTGGAGACAGAGAGATTGCTCACCTGGGAGGAGAGCGGGGAAATTTCAAAAGGGCTTTTAGTTAAAAAATTCAGAGAACAAATTCAGAGTAGGAATATGTACAATTAAATCCCCTAACGTAGCAGAGTAACTGTTGCATTTCTGCACACTTCTTGAACTCTGAACAGAGATCAGATACTTCAGGACAGAATAGTCTAGGCTTATATTCTGCCCTATCACAAGTCTATCGCACATCAGTGGCCTGACATGAAGACCAACACAAGTTTAGGCCATGGGAAGACAAGGTTGACTGTCTCACAGACTCAAGAGCCTGATCATTTCTTCCTTTTTAGTCAATCAGACACTTTGGAGGCAAATAGACTTTATAAAGAGAATGAAGTCTCATCCAGAAGAAGACAGAGCTTTGAACTTAAGAGTCAGGTGTTTCGGAGCCAGGCTTTCTACCCAGTAAGTTTCTTTTCATTATGCCCCAAAATACCAACAGTCCCATGCCACTTCTGGTTACACAGCTTAGGGCCAGTAATTAATCTTTATCTATTTGTTTCATTAACCAAAGGCATAGTTCTTCTTCAAAAATATCTAGATTTTCAAAATCTAGATTTTGAAAGCGTACACATCCTACCTCCTTGCTCCCAATCTTTATGAAGCAAGTGTGTCTCCTTGACTGCCCATGTTGGGCTTTATCCTAGAACTTGTTTTACTGAATGAAATGCCAGCAGACCTCAAACAAGTCTGGCTTAAAATATATCACAAATGTGAACTTTCCTCCTTTTCTCTGCTGTGATCATAAGAACAACTTACCCTGTGTGCCAACTTCCCGCTTGAAACTGGGCCTTTGAATAAATCCATGGGAACAGATGTGAGGCTGCTCTGGAGTGGGGAAAGAAGCCATGCTGGACCCAGAACTTGATGTAACCCAGATGTTGGAGTTAACTTGACAAAGATTCTAAAGTGGTATGTGTGTGTTTGTCTGTGTGTCTATCTGTCTCTGTGTGTGTCTATCTGTCTGTGTCTATCTGTCTGTCTATCTGCCTGTGTGTGTCTGTCTGTCTGTCTCTGTCTGCCCTGTGTGTGTGTTTGTCTGTCTGTTTGTCTGTGTCAGTCAGTGTGTCTGTGTATCTGTGCTTATCTGTCTATCGGTCTGTCTGTGTCTATGTCTGTGGACATATATTCACTCCAGTTCACAGGACCACAGGGAAAAAGGATGAGAGGAAGAGAGGCAGAAAGGGAGAGAAAGAAGGGGATGGGAGAAATAGAGGGCCAATTCTAGAAATGAAAACATCTGAAATTAATATAAAAAACACTGAATGGTCTTAGTAATCAAGTGATGATTTGTTTTGTTTTGTTTTGTTGTTTTTTTGAGACAGGGTTTTTCTGTATAGCCCTGTTTCTCTGTAGACCAGGCTGGCCTCAAACTCAGTAATATGCCTGCCTCTGTCTCCCAAGTGCTGGGATTAAAGGCATGCGCTACTACTGCCCAGCTTCAAGTGATGATTTTTAAAAGAAAAATTAAGTGAAGACAAGCGAGCAGAAGAAATAGTCAAGCTGACCACAAAGAAAAAGATTCTTTTTTAAAAATCAGAGTTAGAAGGAACTGTATGACATCAAGAGATCTAATCTATAAGCAAGTGGCATTTCAAATGTGGAGGAAGGGAGGTACAGAGAAATGTTTGAAAAAATAATGTTCAAAATCTCCTCAATTTTGATGAGTGAAATAAATTTATAGGTTCAAGATTCTAGGAACTCCAAGCAGGCAAGTATTTACTTTTAAAGATCATACATACAGCCGGGCAGTGGTGGTATGTGTGTTTAATCCCAGCACTTGGGAGGCAGA
>JADRCD010159948.1:0-17415 GCA_019843815.1 Montemys delectorum | reverse complement strand
AAAGAAAGAAAGAAAGAAAGAAAGAAAGAAAGAAAGAAAGAAAGAAAGAAAGAAAGGAAGGAAGGAAAGAAAGGAGAAGAAGGAGGAGGAGGAGGAAAGGACAGACAGACAGACAGACAGACAGGAAGAAAGAAAACATGGTGGTCATCACTCTTTCAAAGGCTCCTTAATGCTACAGAAAAGCACATCATGCTACATAAGAAAGCAGTTTGTAAAACTATATATTAAGTAGAAAGAGTCCAAATTTTAAATATTATTATTAATTCTTTGAGAATTTCATACATGTATACAATGTATTTTCATTATTGTCACCCCTACTTCTCCCTAACTCCTCCCAGATCCACCCCAACCCTTCCCAATTGTGCATCTTCCCTCTTTAAAAAAACATGCACCCACTGAGTACAATTTGCCCTGCTAATACACTAATCCACTAGAGCATGCTGACCTGCCAGGGGCCATACTCCTAAAAAGATTCCAAATTCTAAGGTGAATATACTTACATATGTATAAAAAATTACAAAGGAAATGTATCAAAGTATTAACAAGAATGGTACACATAGATACACACAGTATGTGTACTCATACATATGGAAACCAGAGGTCAATGTCAGTTGTCTTTCTTTATAACATCCTGTTTTGTTTTGTTTTGTTTTGTTTTTTAGATAGTCTCAATGACTCCAAGCTTCACCCAGTTGACTAGGTTAGCCAGTGAGTTCCGGGGTCTCCCTGCCTCTGCATTCTTTCTTCCCCATCTGGCCAGTGTTAAGTTTACAGACACACACCACTAGGGATCCACTCAGCTCTTTGTGCTTTGAGGCAGGCATTTTACACAGAGTCATCTTCCTCCTCCAAAGTGTGTGTGTGTGTGTGTGTGCGTGCGTGCGTGTATAAAATGTAATTTTTAAAATTAAGAACCTGGATACAGACTGGGTGTGCTGGTGCATGCCTTTAATCCTAGCACTCCGGAGGGACAGACAGGAATTTGAGACCATCCTGGTCTACACATTGAGTCCTAGGAACAGCCAGGGCTAAGAACCTGGACATAGAAAGTAAAACAACATACAGCATGGCAAAATTGATAGGAGAGGCCTACTCTTAGGATGCAAGGACAGAAAACACAAGATGAAGAGTACACGTGACTATTAAACAACTAAAGTAAACGAAACGGCAAACAGTAACTACTTGCCTGTTGTATTTGTTAATATTCCAGTCTGCTCACATTACAGTCATGCCCCATTCTGCTTCACCGAAGCACAACCCTGGGATGCAAACACACTTGCATGGATAGTGGTTGCTGACCTGACTGTACACAAGAATCTCCTGGGCTTCATAAGATTTGGGAACCGGTCTCTAGGAAATGGAGCTCAGAAGTCTCTCTGAAGCCTGGAACTTCTGATACAACCCAGGCTCGGAACAGCACCTGTCTAGGGCAAACTGAGCCAACGTTAAAGAAGTTCCTGTTCATCTAAAGTTTCAGATAAAACAGGAGCCTGGGAGGTAGGAGATGCAAATGGGAGCACGGCGGCTGCTTGCCAAAAGCCAGCAAGCAATCAAAATGCTCAGAGCATGGAAAATTCCACTCATAAGTTTGGTTTGCTCAGCCACACACATAATCCAAATGCCAAGGGCAGGAATAAGTTTCAAGTGGCACCGCACCTACCTAGAACTCAGCCTCCTGAACCAGCATTACCAAAGCAATAAAAAGGGTTCTCTGAGAAGACAAGACACAGGCTCCTTAAAACTCATATCTTACAACTGACAGTGAGACCTATCTCATTAGAACACACTCCTCTCTCTCCACTCCCTTCTAATGTGCCTGTCTGACTGCCAAGTCCAGGGTAGATTAGATTTGTCCAGTAAGAGAGGAGAGAAGATTCATGGGGGGGTGGGGGGGGACAGCATGAAACAAATCATGGAGACTTAATCATATATATCAATCAGGGGGTGGGGAGAGAAATTACATAAAACAGTGGTTTGAAAACAACTGTTCAAAAGTATGGCCAGGATGATGATTTCACTAAGGAAAAGGTAAAATCGTATCTTTATATTTTCCTCAAGGAAGCAAAACAGAGAGCATTCACACCTGAGCACCAGATATGTGTCGAGAATGAACAATCTAGTTGGGTACGGTGGTGCACACCTCTAGTCTCAGCACGCAGAAGGCAGAGGCAGGTAGATCTATCTAGGTGTTCCAGGACATCAGGGCTACAAATCGAGACTCTACATCTCACCTGGAAACAGCCTTGTACTGCAGGGATCATTCAAGGTTAAAGGCTAGGCCGTACAAGCTCTAGGAACCAAAGCACTGAGCGCTGCAGCCATGGAGAGCCACGGAGCTCTGCTGTCTCCTTGGTTTGATGTTTTATATGCACTACAGCTTTTGCTTTTGGTTGGGAGGTTTTGCTTTGTTTTGTTTTGGTGTGTGTGTGTGTGTGTGTGTGTGTGTGTCTAATTTCTGGGTGCATGTATTGATGAGGCTAAAGCTCCAAACCTGTAGCAGTAATTTATAAGCTACCTTATTTGTTTATATGTTTTAAAGGTTCTCTTATTAATCAGAATAAGAATTTAGAGAGGGATAACAGAACTAGCTAACTCAGCCTAATATTTAGGATTGTTCTGATAATAAAGTTAAAATAGTTCAGATATCTCTGTAAGTCAGAACTGAAACAAGACCGATGGATGGTCTTGTCAATCAAAACAAGTCAAAGTGTTTTCAATGGCGGTAGACTCTTTTTTAAATTGGTTACGGCATTTTTCCTAATTGGAGCTGCATACAAAGCTGCAGTCTGAGATAAGCCAGTAGCCTCAGACAGCTCCAGATGATCCTCCATTGTCCAAGCCCTCAAAGCTAACTTTGTGGTCACAGAAAGAAAAATTGTTTGAGTTTCTCTTGGTGTTTGCTGCATTGTTTTAGGTTGAACCAGTTTTTTTTTTTTTTTTTAACCAACTCAATCACTTCTATTGCTTGTGTGAACCTTCTGTGTAAAGAGTAAATTATTGGTTTTTTTTTTTTTTTTTGTAAACTCAAGATAGTAATATAATCATGGGAGAGATATGGAAAGGAGAAATTAAAAGAAAGCTATCTTTGTTCCTCCATATGCCTTTCCATCCATTCCAGAAGGACATATTACAACATATCATAACTTTGTACCAGCCTGTGGCTCCTCTAAGAAAAATTTTGCTCAGCAGTAAGCAGTCTTTTTAGTAAAGCAAAAGAACCATGTTAGAGTTAATGCTTGAATCCCACTAAAGTAAGACTTATTGCTTTGTTGTGAGTTGCATAGACTGCATGGAGATGAAAGGACTTCTAGTTCGTCAGAATGGCGACATCGGTGAAGCAGCTATGTGGGGACTATAAGGTGGGGTACCTTCACAGAAGAGCTGGAACATAGAGGGGCTGGAAGGGGGCAAAGTATGGACAAGGAGCCAGCTGATGGCCTTCATACACTTTTCCAACTATCCAAGCCTCTTACTGGGATTCTTTGCCCTGCTTTCCACAAGTAGAGCATTCTATTTCATCAGGATATGCTGGGAGCCATGATCTAACTCACAGGCTATCTCACAAATATCTCCCACCCACACTGTCGTGATCACAGTACACAACTGTCTGGGTGCTGAGTTTCAGAAGTTCAGTAATTGAGTATAAGATAAAGGGAGATTTCCTGTTCCATGTCCTAGACTCAAAAATGACCAGAAACTGTATTTATGCTAAGTTTTCCTTGCCAACTCTCCCTTGTCACAAGGACTTGCCTCCCCAATAAACTGAATACAATGCCATGCACATCCCTTCACAACGGCATTTAGCAGTCCATCCCAGATCTGCCTCATCAGCACCACAAAGCAAACTCACTTCTCAGAAATGAAAACTCCAGTCCCTTATTCCAGTGGAGGGCCACACAAAGGCAAGAAATAGTGGGTAATCAGACTTAGGCCAATGTACACTAATGTGCCTGGGTTGCCTCAGAAATATATGATTCCAGAAGAGGGGGAGGGGAGAGGCCTGCGTTATATGGCCCAGAGTAGCTTTTAACTCAGGGTCATCCTTCTGCCTCCGGTTCACAAGGGCTGGGATTATAAGTCCAAGTCACAGGGCCTGACAGTATTTCTAAGAGAATTTTTATCAATCCAACTTTATCAATTTTTATCAATCAATCTCTAATTGGAAGACAGCCTAAGAGAAGACTGAAAAGGTGTACATTGTGGAGGAGAGCACTCTACTCCCTGGAAGCTCTCTAGCAGCATGGCTATCCACACCGAGAGTAGGTAGACACAGAGCCTCCCATCTGGGAGGGTTAGGCAAGAAGGCAGCAGGGAAAAAACAGTTTCCAGCTGTGAGATAGCTCTTTTCCATCAAGGGTTTGCTTAGGTTGTGCCTCATCAGAATATGCCCAAGCCATTTCCAATCTCAATTCTCAATCCTCTCTGGCCTGTAATCTATACATATACACAGCTCTTATGTTGTCAGCAATTCTTTTTAAAAAATATGGTTGGTGTTGAGTCCTTCTGTCTAGGGAGTACTTACAATGATAAATTATCTGCTCTGTTTACTTGGGATCCATATTTCATTTCTCACTGACTCATTTATTTATGCATCCTTTATCCAATAGGCTCTTAAAGCATGACTTCCAAAAGAAAGTCCCAGTCCAGTCCTCACTCAGCACAGTGCCCAGCAAGAGCCGAGTCGTTCCCAGCTTAAAGCTGGAGAGTCTATGGAAACCATGGAGAACCCAAAGTTAAATAAGTTAATTTATCACATGGCTATCAGTGCCTAGATTTGAGGGTCACTGTTACCAACTCGTATGAGAGCAGAGGACATGGTGCACAGAATAAAATACAGCAGCAGTTCTTGCTGTGAAGAGTTTAGTATGATTTTCAGGAAGTGAACAGTAGTACTCCTGTAAAAGTGGTTATGTTTCAAGTGGCAGTTACACGATGCACGATGAGTAAGGCCAGGAAATGTTCAGTCCAAGAGGCTGGACCATGGGGCTAAGCATTCACTAAACACCTACTATGTTCTGAAAACCCCTATTAGGAGGTTTTCAGATGCTATCATTCGATTTCACAATAGCCCATCACTCCCACCAGGGAGGCTCAGGGGAGCCAGGTAGAATGTGGAAAACACCTTGCTTTCCACAAAGTAACCATAATTCCTTCCGGGACCTTTTTCATCCTTGCCTCTCAGATAAAACCAAAACAAATGACTCCTCTATTTTCCTGGGAGAGGAAGAACACAAGCTAAAACAGCTAAGATTGGAAGTTGGATCAGGCAGGCCTCAAAGCCTGTGTGTTCTCTCTCTCCCCCTGTGGCAAGCACGCTTTCCCTTCTCCTCTTTCCACACGAATGCCCCTACACTAAAGTGTGGAAAACATAGGTCTCTTCAAGAGCTCTACCCAATAATTACAGAGCAGTTAGATGAAAGCAGCATGTTCCCCCCAGGAAATAAAACTGTCAAGTCAATCAAGGGATTTAAAGGACAATTAGAATGAGGCTTACCCTCTCACTCCAGCCTATGAATAGAGTTGACATTTTGAGTGATGTCAGTAGGTTGCGTGAATGGGAGAAGCTACGATAGAGGCTGAAGCTACTGAGGACCACAGAAATTCCCCCTCAATGAACTCAGCAATGGCTGGGTAACACCACAATGGCCCAATCCTGTCTTTAGGGAATTATCAGAAAATAGGGGCTGGTCTTTGAGCAGGGGTCTGTTTGCTGGGTTGGCTCAGACAGCAGTGAGAACTAGCGTATGTGGAGCAGCTAGCTCTCCACATAAGGCTAGCTCAGTGCAGAAATGGATGCAGATCATTAAGTAAATGTGTTCATCCATACCAAATGCGCCAGTCCTGTTCAAAGGCAAGCAAATCTAAGAGTCAATCCCTTCAAAAGCCTGTAATGAAAGTAACCAGTAGTGACTTCTGAGTGCTTGATCCCATCCACATCTGGCTCTCTTTGGGAGCTAAACTCAGCAGAAGTCTACAGGGTCAAGAAATGACCCTGAATAAAAATAGCCTTGGAAGTCTGTCACAGAGGAGAGGAAACAAGGCGGTGGGGTGATTCACTCCAAATGGCAGCTCCAAAACCCAAATTCCCATTTTTGTTCCAATCTGAAGCCAATGTGCAAAACAGGCACAGAGCAAACTGTCCGTTTCCAAATGAAGTTGCCAAAGAATTTGATATGGAAGCCAAAAGGCTTTAGTGTGCCATTCACCTCTTCTCTGAGTCTAAGAAGGAAGAACTTGAACTGAAGCACTGAACCTATGGTGGATTCCTGGGGTGTGAAGACCACCCAGGGTCCGGTAAGGAAGGAAAACTTTGTTCGCCAAAGTTTCCAATGACTAAATGGTGTGAGTACAGGAGTTCTGGGGAACATGAGTCCCTGGCTGCTCTGCCTGTTTGTTTCCTAACTTCTCCCTTCCCCAGCACATAATTAAGGATGGCGCTGAGAGGGGTATATGCTTTTTATGGTTTTTGCAGGTGAGGGTGGTACCAGAGATTGGAGCCTCTGACTGCTAGGCAAGCACTCTACTGAGCTACATCCTAGCTTTCTCCTTTGGTTTTGGGGTGTTTGCTTTTGGAGAGAGAGAGAGAAAGAGAGAGTCAGGCCAAGCTGGCATCAAATTCACTAGCCAGCACTGACTCTGAGCTCCTGATCCTCCTGCTTCCACATACCAAATTCTGGGATTGCAGGCATACGTTTACTATACCCAACCACAGCCACCACCACCCCCCCAACACACACACACATATACACACACAAACTTTTTTCTTTGCAATCTGAGACATAGCCTCCATAAATTTCAAGTCTGTCCTTGACCTCACTCTGCAACTCATATAGACCTTGCTTACAATTACCTTGCTTCAGTCTCCCAAGTAGCTGGGATTATAGGCCTGCAACTCGAAGCTCTGACACACTTAGAATGGAGAATTCTCCTGGCTGAAGACCAATTATCCAATGTTTGACCCCTTAAGCTGTGCTGAGCACACTAGGTGTCAAGTCCGTGGCATGACAGGAAACAGAAGGTCTCCTTCTCAGTCACTTACACCTTCTCCCCTAAGCCCTCTACCCAATCTTACATCCACAATTTGTATTCCTTTTCTTACAGATGGTGGGTCTCCAAACAGCACTGGGTTTCAAAGTACCAGAGAACCTGGGTCTACCTTTAGAAATGCTGTTTTTGATGAACTCTGCCACAGGTTAGTAAGGAAACAGACATTAAAAAAAAAAGAAGGAAAGAGAAAAAGAAAAGAGAGAAAGAAGGGGCTAGAGAGATGGCTCAGCGGGTAAGAACACCGACTGCTCTTCCAGAAGACCTGAGTTCAAATCCCAGCAACCACATGGTGGCTCACAACCATCTGTAATGGAGTCTGGTGCCGTCTTCTGCTGTGTCTGAAGACAGTGACAGTGTACTCACACATTAAATAAATAAATAAATAAATCTTTAAAAGAGCGAGAAAGGAAGGAAAGAAGGAAGGAGAGAGAGAGAGAGAGAGAGAGAGAGAGAGAGAGAGAGAGAGAGAATGAATGTGGCAAAGGCTTTTAACTGTTATGAATAAGTGTGCCTGTAACCTAGGAGCACAAAGTATAATGAACCCTGTCTTGTAATATTGGGAAAGACTTCTCGGACTGGTCTTAAGATGAGTAAGAAAGCTTGTGACAAGCAGGGAGGGAATGAGGGCAGCGATGAGGGAGGAACATTCCAGAGATTAAGAACAGCCTGGCCAGAGGTTCCCTACCCAAGGCAATTTTACCCAGATACAATTTTTGTATCTAGTAGTTAGATGTTGCTAAATAACCCCCCAGGGCATAGGAGAGCCCTCATATCAAAGCCTGATGTCACCACCCAAAACGTCAACAGCCTCACTGAAAAACTCTGCTCTAAGCAAAGATTAAAGAAAGAGAACTGGGGGTGTAGCTCAGGGGTAAAGCACTTGCCTGGTGTGCATGAGACTGTGGCTCAAGCCCCTGCACTGCAAAATAACCGAGGCTGAGCAGATAGATGCTTTATCCTCAAGACAGGAGCAGCAGATGACTGGGAAGCCTAGCACACCACACTGCCGTATCAGCCGGGAAACACATCTCTGGGATAGTGTCCTCAGCGCACGTCCACGCCTGAACAGCACCCTACATCTTGCATTTCAGCAGATGTTACGTGAAGGAGGGCAAGCAGAGCGAGGACCAGCTAGGTGTCTCTAGCCGGCTGTCCACCTGCAGGACTCACATGCACAGAGGATTTGATGCTGGTGGAGATGCTGGAAAGACTTGAGAACAGGAAACGGTCAGGCTAGGAGCAGCAGCAGGAGCAGTAGGAGCAGCAGGAGCAGCAGGAGCAGCAGCAGCAGCAGCAGCAGCAAGGGCTCCTGGCCCCAAACAAGTGGCCATAAGGGAAGCAGAATGCGAACTGAGTGCTAGGGTCTCAAATGGGCATTGAAGATGCAGGCAGGAATTGTGTCTAATCATAAAACAAGGAAGCACTCAAAACAGGACTCTTGCTCCTGGGCACGGATCATTTAGAAACAGAGTAAGGACTTTCCCATGGCCACCTCCACTGAAAAATTAAAGAAATAATAGAACAAGTCTCCTCCTCTCACGGGAGACCTCTGGGAAGAAGAGAAGAGAGCCTGCAGACTGGTAGGTTTTGTTTCGAGAGCAAGAAATACAAATTGAATCTTCTCAGCTATGCTTCCTCACACTTGCCTGCACCATCTCTTTAACATTACCCTGTCCAGATACACATACTCACCTACACTGGTTTTTAGAGGTGGGGCTAAGGAGATAACTCAGTCAATAAGTGTTTGCCTTACAACTTATGAAGTCCTGAGTTGGACCCTGAACACAAGTAAAAATTCCAGGTATGGTGGCACTTGTAACCCTAGGGCTGGAAAGGCAATCACAGGAGATCCCTGGGGCTCACTAGTTAGCCACCCTAGCCTATTTAGAGAGCTCCAGGCCATTGAGAGCTCCAGACCTGAAGTTGCCCCCCACAACACACACGGGCACAGGAATGCATGTACACAGAGGTAGTGTAAGTAGAATGAAATTATACTGATTGATGGTAAATGTTCATAATCAAGCTCTAGTTCCAACGGAGGAAAAGCAGAAAACCGTCATCCAATTCTTTTGTTGTTGTTTCTCTTAGTGCTAGGGATTAAACCCAGGGCCTTGCACATCCTCTGAATTACACTACAGACTTGCACCACTAGCTCTGAAAAGACAATTCCAAACATAATATGATGTAAAAGGCTTTAAATCATTCATTTATTTGATTGATACCTTATTGTAGTCCAGCCTTACACCCACAATCCTCCTGACGTGGCCTCCTAGGTACTGGGACTGACAAGTATGCACCGACACACCCAGCGTCATAAAAGTTTTATTAAAAAATCCCTTTCTTCTCTATCTATAATACAGAAACTGTTGCCACAGAGGAATGTATTGTGTGCTCAGCACAGTGGCAGAAATTCTCCACTGTTGAGAACACTAAGATCAAGTCTTGATGGCACAGAGCCCTGAGGTAACTGCAGCTGTGGGGTCTTCATTGTTGGTTACAAACCCTAAAGGAAGGGAGCAATCTGTGCAGAAGATCCAGGCAGAAATCAGAAGACCAGACATTGCAGAATAAGGAGTACAGACTGGAGTCAGCATGGGGAGGGGCGGGAGTAATAGGAACACCTTCAGGAATTTCATTTGCATACCTGCATCCATTCTTCAACCAGACACCTCCCATTTCACCTGCAAACTGCCAAAGAATATGCCTGGTGCAGCCTGTGCCACCCATGAAAACATCTCATTTTTTTTAAAAGATTTATTTATTTATTTATTTATTTATTCATTCATTATATGAGTACACGGTAGGTATCTCCAGAAGAGGGTATCAGATCTCATTATAGATGGTTGTGAGCCACCATGTAGTTGCTGGGATTTGAACTCAGGACCTCTGGTAGAGCAGTCAGTGCTCTTAACTGCTGAGCCACCTCTCCGGCCCGAAAACATCTCATCTTAGCACATGGTCTGCAAGAGTGATTCCTGGTCACTTGTAAATAAAGTGAAATGGATGGCCAAAGGACATAGCAGCAAGTGTCCAGAAACTCACCACTAAATACGCTCAGGGATGGAGGGATTGTTGAGGTGACAGGAAGTTTACACTCCTAGAGAGGGCTGTTTTAAATCTGGGTTGAGATTTACAGCTAGAAAAGAAGGTATGGTGCCACCACTTGCTGGCATTCTACAGCTCCAGGGAATCAACGACTGAGCAATTGTTGAGCTGTGCCATGAGAGCACAGCCAACTCTCAGAGTTACATACACAAATGCTGGCTGTGGCATCACACACCTGTAATCCCAGCATATGGAAGCAGAGGCAGGGGGAGTATGAACTTGAGGTCAGCCTTGGCTATGTAGTGAGATGACTCTCCCTCCCCTCGAAAGTGACAACATCAACAAACACATACAGATAGCAGACAGTCTAAGGTTCTACTTGGCAGGGAAAGGCAAGCTGGAAATCTGAGCATTAGACAGGAATCCTGCTAATGAGAGCTCACGGTCCCTCCCACAGATCCCCAACACCAACTCCTCTGCAGGCAACACAGCTCACTGACTATCTCCCAAACACAGTCAGCTTTCACCCTGCCTTCCCTACTCACGCCACTGGATCCACCTGGAATGTTCTCCACCCACAGGTTCACCCAGACGAGCACTACTCATCCTCTGGGACTTAGCTCAACTCCTCTTCAGGGTGTTTCTGACTCAATCGGTGGCATTTCCCTACATGTGTGAACTTCCAGAAAAATTAAGTTTGTAGAATTACTTGGCACATAGCCATCTTAGCTCAATAAAGCTTATCTAGTTTTCTATTTTTTAAATGAATAACGATTGCCACCTTTCTCCCTGTGTTCACTGATATGCCACCTGTTTGAGATAAGGAACAGAGCTCACTCATAACTCTTTGCACCTACCCATCTCATCCTTAAAGTTCAATGACATCATTCTCTTCTGTACACATAGGAGCAAGGTTCTCCCCTAAAGATCTAATCATTCAAACCTTTGAAAGCTTTCAACTAACGAGTGTGAAATGCTTTAAAAAAAAAAATTCTAAATGTTGTCCTTCAATTTACTTAAAAAGAAAAAAGCCGGGGCTGGAGGGATGGTTCAGGGGTTAAGAGCACCAACTGTTCTTCCAGAGGTCCTGAGTTCAATTCCCAGCAACCACATGGTGGCTCACAACCGTATGTAATGGGATCTGATGCCCTCTTCTGGTGTGTCTGAAGACAGCTACAGTGTACTCATAGACATAAAATAAATAAATAATGCTTTTAAAAAAGAGAAAAAAGAAACAAGCCACAGGGCAAAGTCAGTGGTAGAGCACTTTCCATTGGCAATAATAATGACAGTATTAATTTTTAAAAGCCACAACCATTTAATTCTATTGCAAAGAGATGAGGTGGGGGATTAATCTTTGTTTTACCCTTTCTTTTCTGTTGGGGTTAGGGGTAGGTTTATAACACAGTATCTCACTATGCTAGAATTGAATTTGCAAGCTTCCAGATTCAACCTCCTGAGTACTGGGATTACAGGAGTAAACTACCATATCTGGCAAAAAGAGTTTTAAAAATTAATTTAACTCTGACTCTAAGCCTTCAACTTTAAACTCAGAAAATTCCTCAAAGTTCTAGCTAATGTCATGTCATGTGTGTAATACATATGATTGATACATATGTAATATATATATATATACCATGATACTATTTGTAGTACATATAGAAGTTAAAATAAGATTATTTTAACTTATTTAAAATAAGAAAATTATTTTCAATAATTTTCAAGTGTTACTGCTGTGTCTTGTAAGCAGTATATACTTGGCAAATGGACTTGATGTCTGATAGTCTGAAAAGATTAGTAACTGGCAGCAGCTTAATTGTAAAGAGGCTTCTCAAAGCACAAAGCTCCATCACGGTGGAATCTCAAGTAATTTAGAACAAGTTTAATTTGTGAAATTGTTACTTCACATACTCTTTCTCTGCTTAATGTACACTTGAGAAAACTTTGACTAGTCAGGGTTTCTAGTCCTGTACAAACATTATGACCAAGAAGCAAGTTGGGGAGGAAAAGGTTTATTCAGCTTACTTCCAAATTGCTGTTCATCATCAAAGGAAGTCAGAACTGGAACTCAAGCAGGTCAGGAAGCAGGAGCTGATGCAGAGGCCATATAGGGATGTTATTTACTGGTTTGCTTGCTTCCCCTGGCTTGCTCAGCTTGCTCTCTTATAGAACCCAAGACTACCAGCCCAGAGATGGTATCACCCACAAGGGGCCTTCCCCCCTTGATCACTAATTAAGAAAATGCCCCACAGCTGGATCTATGGAGGCACTTCCCCAACTGAAGCCTTTCTCTGTGATAACTCCAGCCTGTGTCAAGTTGACACACAAAACCAGCTAGTAAATTGCTAATAAGTTTTTGCCAGGAGGTAGTCTTAGGAATTCTATAAATTAACTAATTTAACCTCAAGATAACCCTAATTCTATTTTTTAAAAATGATAATGATACAGGAATATTTAAGTTCACTATCCATAGGCCACAGCAGCAAAGTGGTAAAATGAAAACCTGAATCTCAGCCACCGACTCGGAACCACCTAGTACTGACTACCGCTGTAACGTCTTCATTTTGATTAGGGCAGTATCTGAGGTCATTTATATAAAAGTTGGGCATCTAAACTTTGGCTTTAAATAAACATATAAATCACGGTGTCACAGGTTAGTGATCCCAGCACTCAGGAATCTAAAGAGGACTGCTTTACTGTTGAGGCTATATATGGGAAGACTAACAAAAAATAAATACATAAATAAAATCGAATCAACAACCAGCTAACAATAAAACAAAAAAATGCAACATGCTGTTATAATGCTATGGGTACAACCTGAAGTTGGCTCTCTGCAACTACTGGCTCCACATTCTCAGAGTCAATCAAATTCAATCAGCTGAGAACTGAAAACATTTTATCACTCTATCAGTGCTGACCCTGTTCAGACTTTTTCTTGTCATTATCCCTTAGTAATAATAGCAGCACTTTACATCGCATTACATTGTATTGGGCTTTATAAGTAACACAATACAATACAATGATTTAAAATACACAAGAGGAGCTAGAAATGTAGCTCAGTGATCTAGGGCACACAAGGAGATTGAACAAGAGTTCAGTTTCCAAGACTGAGAAGGAATGTTGGTATGTGTATACAGGTTATATGCACATAAGACTCCTCTATCCAAAACTCCATTCTCTGCTATTTCAGGTATTTAGTATCCATAAAGGTGAATATGGTACAAAACCATCTTTTGAAAGAGAAACTGCAAGAAATTCCATCTACTACCGTCATGACAGTTCTGTTTTTTATCAGTCATTTTTTTGTCACAGGTATGTAATTTTAGGGAAAAACATAGCATATACAGTTTATCTACTAGGGGTTTTCTTGGAATCTATGCCCCATATATATATATATATGAAGGGGCTATTACTCTGCTATGTCAGTTTATACAACTCAGGAATCCTCTGATTGTAATTTTTAAAAGAGAGCCTTGAAAAACTGTCCAGACTGGCCTCAAACTCATTTCCCTGCATCGCCCCCTGAAGTAGGTGGGATTACAGGCGAGCATCCTCAGATTCTAGAATCCACAGGGACTCTTAGAATGAACTTTCTGGAGACACTGAGGAACTACATATTACTCTGCAACACTCTGTTTAGGAATACGCTGTGTATCTGTGAGACTACTACCCTAGGAAATCCGGGGAGTCCTAGAATACAAGCACGGAAAATTCCTGAAAATGGAGGCCCACAGACAAGGCTAGTTTATGGCAGGCATGTGTAGCATGCAGGCCAGTGCTCCTGCTCCACACTCTTGCTCCAGACACAAGGAAGCCTGATGCAGAACAGATGAGGGCTGATGATGCAGCCCTGTTTGTTAGTTGATAGCATGATTGCCTAATGCATCAAGCCCTGGGTTCGATACCTACCTAGCACTACAGAAATCAAGTGTGGCGGTGCATACCTGTACTCCCAGCTTACAGAAAGTAGAGGTAGGAGGATCAAAAGTTCAAGGTCACCCTAGCCATATAGCAGAACAGAACATATGAAACTATTTGTTTTGTTAATTTAAAAATTAAACCAGGTTTTATTTTTTAAATTATGGAATTGCAGTTGACAGTAAAATTGAGGTAAGTATCCAAACCTAATTATAATTTTCAGGCTTGTTTAAAAAGTGACATTTGGCTATAAAGTTTACAAATAATAGAGCAAAACTTCTGGGGAAACACAAACAAACAAACATGTAAGCAAACGCTTCGAGCTGAAAGTCGGTTTCAGGGTTTTTTCGTTTTTTGTTTTTAAGTCAAACCACGCTGGGCGGTGGTGGCGCACGCCTTTATTTTAATCCCAGCACTTGGGAGGCAGAGGCAGGTGGGTTTCTGAGTTCGAGGCCAGCCTGGTCTACAGAGTGAGTTCCAGGACAGCCAGGGCTACACAGAGAAACCCTGTCTCGAAAAACCAAACCAAACAAACAAACAAAAAGTCAACCCACTTTAATACTGTTTGAAAATCAAATAATCACGTAGAAGACTTTCTAAATTAAGTTCCTTTAGGAAGTCCTCTTTGGGGCATTGAGTTGTAACTAAATTCTCAAGGATGTCAGTAGCACAAGGGCTCCATCCATAACTCCTTGAAAAAAACTGAAACCGTGGACGCCTTGTCAAATTCAGACAGTTTATCTTGGCACTGGCAAGTACAGCAGTCTCTTCGATGTCTGGAAACGGGTCTAATTACGTCGAATGAGTAACTAAAAAATAGCCCGTGTCCCGGAACAGACAGCTTAGGGTTCACGCCACAGCATCTTGAATGGTAGGATGGAACCAGGCCAGCAAGAAAAAAGGAAGAGGAGGAAGGAATGAAAAGCGTGAAAGTAGGAGATGCCAGCCTCTTTTAAAACAATCTTCCAGTTTTCCTGCGGCTGCCAGGGCCATCACGCCGCTCCTAAGTTTTTCTTTTCCCTTACTTTTGTTCCATTAAGTCACCCGGTCCCGCCCACACCATTTACCTGGTGCAGGGCGGGCTGGTGCACCCCCAAACGTCCTCAAGCTCAGCATGCCCCTAATCCAAACACCACACAGGGACGACCCCAGACCCCTAAAAGTGCACTCTTAAGACCTCATCACACCCTGGAGTCCCAAGGCCGCACCAAGGAAGAGTCCTCTCTCTGGGAGGCGTGACCACCCAGCGGCGCGGACCCACTGTCACCCCGCCGCACTCACTCCCGGGAGCTGCTCGCCCCGGTCACCCCGAATCCTCAGCAAGCGCCCCCTCTCGGGAAACCGTGGCACGGCTGCCGAGACGCGCTCACCTGAGCCTAAGGTTGGCCATGAACTCGGGCATGGAGACGGTGTCCATCAGCACGAAGTCCGCCTTGCCGAACTCAAGGCTCTCCTGCTCCGCCATGGCGCCGGCTCAGGTGGGAGCGCTGGGGCTGGGGCTGGGGAGCGCGGCACCTTCGGGCGGGGTCGGGCCAGAGACAGACGGTCGCCACTCCTCAGAGCTCCGGCCGGCGCGGCTCTGAACGGGCGAGGCCGGCAGCTTCCGCTCCTCCCGCGGTGGCTGCGGGGTGTGTGGGGGCCGTGGTGGCGAGACGGAGACGGCGGCGGCTGGTCCCGCCTCTAGCCTGGGTCCCGCTGGGCTCCGCCCAGCCCCTCCCCTCCCCGCCTCGCCCCGCCCCGGCCGCTCAGGCTCCGCCCCACCGATGAGCCCGCCCAGCCACGGCCCAGCCGCCTCCTCACCTGGGCGGCGCGCACGCGTAGGGCGGGGACGCGCTCCGGGCCAGCCGGGACGGCTGAGTGGCAGCGCCCCCTAGAGACAGGCACGGGCATCTAGCTTGGCGGGGTGGCGTGTGATCCTGACTCTGGGTGGAATAAGCCTTGTTGCCTTCTTCAAGCCCTGCCTGGTAGATGCCAACAAACTTGCAAACATAACTTGAGCGACCTTGGCTCGAATTATCCGTTATCATTCCGTCACATTCTCCCGTGCTCATGCGCTACCCATTCTTGAAGTAGTGACTGAATAGAGAGGGCAATGGTAGAGAACACTTACAGGTCCCTGAAATGTTCAGAGCTGTTCTATGTGCTTTAGCAAATTTAAGAAACTTGTCACACTGCTAGGAAGTGGAGGAGCTGCGTCTTCGTGGAGGTCATCTGACTTATGAACCCCAGCATTCAGTCATATGGCTTTACTCTTCGTTTCCAGTGGTCCATTTTTTTCCACTCACGTGAGCATACAATCAGACATTACCTTGTACTAGTAATTTTTAAAAATATGTATGAATCATCTCCTCGGGATGATTGCAGGCTTCAAGCATAGAAGACCATGTCCTAAACTTTTTTATGTCCCCCTGCCCCCACTCTCCTCACATTCCAAGAAGCTATTGTAGTGGTTTGTATTGCAAATAAGAAGTCCATGCCGGGCAATGGTGGCGCACGCCTTTCATCCCAGCACTTGGGAGGCAGAGACAGGTGGATTTCTGAGTTCGAGGCCAACCTGGTCTACAGAGTGAGTTCCAGGACAGCCAGGGCTACACAGAGAAATCCTGTCTCAAAAAAGACCAAAAAAAAAAAAAGGAATACTATCTTAAAAATTCACCCAAGTTCCACATATATTTGCAGGCACTCACACATTCACATAAAATACAAGTGAACAAATATTTTTTTAAAAACTTGTTTTCCAAACATAGATTATATTTTCCTGACAGATATACATTGTAAGGGACCTTGTCCAGTACCTGCACCTCTTTGGGTCTGTGTCTCTGTGAGGACCATGTTTTGTGCAGAATCTATTAGGAAATCTAGAGGCATCCAAGCCCTGGCTGGCTTCGGCTCTGTGACTGAATTTGAGATGAGTAAACTAGGCTAAGGACCTTGGTGTGTTTCAGCTGCCAACAAGCCACACTTGCCAAGAGAGGGGACGGTGTCTTGATCGCTTTCATGCAGCACCTCTGCCGTCAGAAAGCCACCCTGATCCCTGGCACGGCACAGCTAGCTGGGCTGCAGTTTGGCTCCTGTGTGTAGCTTTCTTTCTGCGGAGGATTCTTGGATTTCATGGTGCTTGTTTGTAGAGGAGGAACTCTGGGATAGATTCTTCCAAGGTAGGACTGTCCTATGCTTGTGTCGTTTGTGAGAGTGGACTGGTGTTTAAGATGACGCTTAAATAGACTGATTCTACATTCCTATAGTGTTCAGATCAGTGTATTTCAATGTAGGCAGAACTGAATTTGTAAAGGGAAAGAAGCAGGTCTCAAAGTCTGTGCCCTAGGAAGCAGACCCCTATCGGTAAATGGATATGTAGGTACACCTAGTGTGTGTGTATGTGTGTGTGTGTGTGTGTGTGTGTGT
>JADRCD010159945.1:0-22351 GCA_019843815.1 Montemys delectorum | reverse complement strand
CTTTCTTTCTTTCTTTCTTTCTTTCTTTCTTTCTTTCTTTCTTTCTTTCTTTCTTTCTGATGCAGTAAGAATTATGGAAAATAACTAACTATAGGAATTATTTTTTAATCTTACTAAGGTAGTGTGACTGATTCATTGTTTAGTATTATGTGGTACTGAGTATGAATTGAGTAGAGTTATAGTTTTACTTGAGACAACTAGTAGTTTTGTATCCTCAGTAAAGGTTTCTGTTCTCATACACCAGGGATGACAAACCCTTTCCCATGTTCCACCAAGAAGGTGGTGATGGCATCCATGCACTTTGTCACTGTTCTTTTCTATTTAGTTCACTAGAGACTTGAAGCTCATTAGTAAGGCTTTCTTATGCTTTTCTGACTTGGATTTTTGGATACATATTTGTATTTGATCATAAAAAGTTAACAAAATGCTGAAATTTGCACTCGTTGCCACAGGTTGAAACTCTATAGAAAGAAAACCTACTTTTAGAAAATCCATAAAAGCAAAGTAGCATTTTATGCTATAAAATGTTAAGGAATCTTAAAATACATTAGTGAAAAAGAACCATTCTTTAAGTTTATATTCTGTAGGTTTGGTTTTGAGATTTGTTGTCCTAGGATCCAAGTTATGGTCAACAGCATAGTAGAGGAACCAGCACTTCAGTACTCTGAAGTCAATAGCTATGTATCAGTCAGCTTTGAGCTTAGCTGCTTTTTGGGGTACCCTTGAGTATGTTGATTTAAAAGTGGTATTTCCTTCTCCGTTATACTTGTTGCAAGCTTATAGTATTAAGTAGTAACAGTTTTTGTGTTTTATTACATTGCCCTATGTTGGATTTGTTCATTCTGTTCTTCCTTTGCACTTGTACCTATGTTCTACACCTTAGAAAGTATCTTCTCTTCCTATTAGAGTAGCTTGAGCCAAGTCATGTATATTTTGAAATTGTGAAAATTGAGGTAATCAGATGTATAAATTCTTATTCTCCCATAAAATGGGTTCTCATAAATCTAAAGGTAACTCTCAGCCTTCTGTTCAACTCAGCTGGGTTTGGTTGTACTAATATATTTCTTTTGGGCAGATTTTTGGTGTTTTCAAGAGTTTTACTTTTAGTCTAGGCTGGCCTGAAGCTCACTTTGTAGCTGCAACCTGGCCTTGAACTCGCACTGATCTTTATGCCTTAGCCTTCAGAGTGCTGGGATTACAGACCACCATGCTTGGCTTGTGACTGATCTTTAGTTAAGATTAAACATTTCTAAACACCCATTTAGAAACCACATTTTGCTACTGTATTAGGAAAGGTCCATTTTGTTGGTTTAAAGAGAAAGAGTAATAATTATTATGAGAGTCATGTATGTGGTCTTAGTTTCTTCAGCAATAAAAGTTGACTGAGTTTTAAAGTATAATTATATAATTATAAAGCTGAGTTTTCTTTTTACAGATGTATAAATGCTTATCAATGAATTTAAGCTTTTCCACTTGAATATTCAGTTATCGATATAATGTCTATTGAGAGATGATTTTTTTCCTTGAAGGTACTAAATTAATATTTTCTTTAAGTCAGTTAATATGTTCTTACTGATACAGCAGCATTAATCTTAAGAAGTATAAGGAATTGAAGTACTAGAGAGTAGAAATTTGTTACAGGGCGTTATCTTTGTTCTAATTTAAACATTGTAACAATGAGATTTTTTTTCCTTTGGCCTTTTGTATTGATATTATTAATAAGTGCAAACTCTCTTGTTTTTATGCAGGGTACCAAGTATGGTGTCCTTAGAGGAAACAAAATTGTATACCGGACTGGAACATGGTATGTGAATACTAACTGAAGTAGATCTGTAGAGGTTTCTGTGTGGTTTTTTTTGTAAGTATTAGAATGGAATAGTTTTGTAGTTATAGATCTTAGGTTCTTTATAGTATGTAAAATAGACTCACTACACAACAATCGTTTTCTTTCTCTCTGAAGAAACTAAATGTTCGTGTTAGTTTCTGAGACAATCTCACTATATAACCAAGACTGGCCTCAAGCTTATGGAGATCTTCCTGGGGCTCAAACTCAGGCTATCAGTCATCAGAAAGCCCTTTACCAGCTAAGCCATCTCACCAGCCATATTTTATTGTTTTAGGATGATACATTAAAGTAAATGAGAATATTATAGCCTTTATATTCTGGTGATTTTTGTAGCTATTTGTCTAGTGAGTTTTAATTCAATTAAAATTTTTGATGTGGTGCTGGGATCATACCCGGAGCTATAATGGGGGTAGACAAGTGTTGTACCACCGAGAAGACGTATCAACTCTTAAATTTGATATTAGTATTTTGTGAAAAAACTTGGGATATTGCTCAGTGATAAAGCATACCATGCCCGAGGCCCTGGGTTAATTTCCAGTACTCCCACCCACCAACTGTGTTTTTTTTTTTTTTTTACTAATGTAAAGTTCAGACTATAACCTTAATAGAAAGAGACAGTAAATTTTCTTACTGATGGGTTAATAATAGAATTAGTTGCATACATTAGTTTCTAACGTATAACTGTTGGATTTGGATCACCTAGTAGTATTTTCTCTCTCCTCTACTTAAAAAAAGTATATATTAATTTTTTTTTTAATTTTATGTGTTGAATTTTATGGGTGTTTTCTGCATGTATGTATGTACATGTACCACATTCCTGTGAAGGTCAGAAGAAGGTGTCAAATTCCCTGGAACTGGTCATGAGATGCTGTATAGGTGCTAAGAACTGAACCCCCATCCTATGTAAGACCAGCAAGTGCTTTTAACCCCTGAGCCATCTCTTCCCCACCTTCTTGACAAAATATTTCATAATTATTTTATTTTGGTTGCTTGAGACCAGTCTCTTGTGGCTCATCTTGCCTTCAGCTCCTGATCTTCCTTCCTCTTCTTCCCAAGTGCTGAGATTACAGATGTGAATCACCATGCTCAGTTACATTTGTCTATTTATTCATTTATGGATTGGTTGGAGACAGGGCCTTTATTTGAAGGCCAGTCTAGCCTCAAACCATCTGCCATCCCGTTTTACCCTCTGAGGTGTTGAAGTTACAGGTGTGTGCCTTGATGTTCTGCTTAAATTTTAAACATGGAGATTTTGAGTGTTAGTCTGTGTCATAATTAGCCACTTATTTAACTATGTTAAAGGCAAAGCCATCTGTCTTCCTCTTTTCCTTTTCAGAAGGGTCTTCGAATAAACTGTTGTTAAAAACAAATAAAATCAGGAGCTTTCCATGTCTAAAATGCCATCTCTTATTTTTTTTTTTTTTAAATAGACCTATCCAGAGAAAACCACCGAGAAGTAATTGCCAGTGTCATAAGGAAACTTCTTGGTAAGTATATATGCCTGTAACTTCCCTGTATTCCTATACTTTAAAATTGTACCCTATGACAGGTATGATTTTACATAACTTTTTTTTTTTAATTGAAACAGAGTGAATAGCACACCACCCCCCACCCCCTTTAAATAGCAGTTTGGAGTTTATATAATAATTTAAGATATTAGCTAAACTTTTTTTTCTTCTCCTATTTTAGGCCACATACTTGATAATTCAGAAGATGATACCAAATCATTGTTTCTCATCATAAAGGTAGAAGTGGCTTCACAGCTCCATAATTGTTAATGTGCTTTGGCTTGACTGGTGACTTCTGAATAAATGTTAAAATTCTTTAACACAGATCATTGGAGACCTTCTGCAATTCCAAGGATCTCATAAACATGAATTTGACTCGCGATGGAAAAGCTTTAACTTAGTAAAGAAATCAATGGAAAATCGGGTCAGTATTTTCACCTGAAATTCTGAGTTACCATTTTTGAAAAAATGTATAGTAGTCCTGATTTGAGGATTATTATTTATAGAGGAAATTTGCCCTGTAAGTAATATTTACCCTTTAAGAGTATTGTATGAAACCAACCTCTCCTCCCTCTTCCTTTTTGCTATAGAATTCTTGCTACATAATAATAAAATATATGACTTTTTTAAAAAAAATTTTAAAAAGAGAATTTTTTTTTAGGTTTTTCAAGACAGGGTTTCTCTGTGTAGCCCTGGCTGTCCTGGAACTCACTCTGTAGACCAGGCTGGCCTCGAACTCAGAAATCCACCTGCCTCTGCCTCCCAAGTGCTGGGATTAAAGGCATGTGACACCACTGCCTGGCGAGAATATTTTTTGAAAAAGAGAGTATGGCGATTACAAGCAGGAAACATATCCAACAGATCCTATTTCTTAGGACTATTGTTAACTTTTAGAGTGCTTGTCTAGCATGTTTGAGGCTCTAAATTTAAAATAATTTATTGAGTGATAAGGTCTGTTACTCATGATCATTTATGTATCCATGTAGGGATTTGTTTAGTAGCATTCAGGCTATCTTATAAAAATATGAGGAAATTTAAAAAAAGGAGGGGGGGGAGATTGCCCACAGATATGAACTTCATGATCTGAGGAAAAGCATCTTTGTGTTAATTTTGTGTTCCAATATGAGAATCAGTATTAGCTTCTTTAGACACCTGGAAGGTAAATGCTCCAAAGCTCTTCTGAGCAGTGTTCTCTAGTAGATGGTGATGAGATTAAGTCTCTAGATGCCTAGATACTATCTGCTGCTCACTGGAGATAGAAGAATATGTGAGCAAGAGTGGGAGCTGTGGCGACCTGTGGAAGAGTGCTAGAAGGTAAATTAGGTCAGTAGTTTGGTTGTAAAAAGTTCTTTGTTTTTATATCCAGCAGTGGAGAGCCAGTAAAAGGAATATGCATTGTAAACATGAGCCACCACACCTACCTGAAAGCTGGGATGGATTTGATTTGAATATAGGGAAGTATAGTTACTGACCATTAGAATGTTCTGTCATATTTAGAATCTAGGTGGAAAAAAGCCTGAATCAAGGCTTTTAAGATACAGATAGAAGAGTTTGAACAAAAGTTAAAATTGGAGGGCTTTGATGGCTAATGTGATAAAGAATAACAATTACAAATAATTTTATATTATATCTACTTATTTGTGTGTGGAGGCATGCATCTGTGAGAGTAGAGTTCAGAAAACAGCTTGCTAGAGTCAGTTCTCTACTTCCAATGTAGGTCCCAGTAATTAAACTGTGATTGTCAGCCGTGTGGTAGTTGGTTTTGCTCTTCAGTTACTTTTTCTGCCCTATGTCCATTTTCAAGGTCTGGGTTGGCTCTTTTGTTGTTGTTATTGGCTTGTTTGTTTGTTTGGTTGCTTGGTTGGTTTTGTTTTGAGACGTGGTCAATCTGTGTAGCCCTAGGTGGCCTAGAACTCAAAGTGATCCACCTATCTTTGAAATTAAAGGTATATGCCACCATGTCTGGCTCTACCCTTTGTTTTGAGGTAATATTCATTAGAGGGCTCAGGAATCCAGTCTTGAAGTCACTTAGTGAAAACTAAAGTTGAGGTGTTTGCTATTTGTTTTCCAGCTCCATGGAAAAAAGCAACATATCAGAGCACTACTAATTGACAGAGTGATGCTGCAGCATGAGGCAAGTACCTCAACAGTCCCCTCTCCATGCTCCACTCTAAGGAGTGATCGTTTTGTGATATTTTCACAGTGAAATGGACTTTTAGTAAATACTTCAAGATATGATTTATATTATTTCTTTTTAAAGTTGCGAACACTAACTGTTGAGGGCTGTGAGTACAAAAAAATACATCAAGATATGATCAGAGATCTTCTTCGATTATCAACAAGCTCATACAGTCAGGTGAGATTCTACATTCTCCCATATTTTTATTTTTTTATATGCAGTCTAAATATCCTTATTTTTAACAGTATAGCTTAAGTAATCCCTCATATAGGGTCCCCAGAAAGGAAACAAGAGAACCAGAAGTAAAATGTAGCACTCCCACGCCAATGATATTAGAAATACCTTTCAAGTTTCAAATAGATTGAAATCTTGCGTTAGTATGCAAAACCATTTATGTTTGTAGTGTAATTTCTCCCCCTACCTTCCGGTTTCTAAGTCAGGGTTTCTTGCTGTAGCCTCAGCTATTCTAGAACTCTCTTTCTAGATCAGCGGGCCTCATGAACCTCTATGCCTAGCTAATCATTTCTCTTTTTAGATCCTTGTGTTTTCTTCCAACAGGGTCTTGCTATCCAGACTAGCCTTGAACAGTGCTGGCATTAGTGGCATATATATGCCACCATGTCCAGCTTAAATTGTTTCTGTATGTTTTAAATTTCAGAGATTGTGCTAGTAGAATGGTGCTCCCATTTAATTCTATGAATTTCTGAAGGCTAATCTGGAATGGCTATATAATTCCTTCTGTGTGTAATCCTCAGGTTAGAGAGAGATGCTAGCATATAATGTATACTCTGTCTCTTTATATAGTATAGGATCAAAAGATGATGTTCTAGAACATAGAACAGAAATTATAAGATTTGTGTATACCAGTTTCTTCTAACTTGATAATTTCCGTGTGTGGGCATGGGGCACTTGATCTTCTTATCAACAGTAACAGAGTGTCTGCTGTTTGCTTTCAGATATGAAAATAAGCTGTTGCTTATGAGTGCCATTCAACTTCCCTTTCATCAAAACAAAGTACATGATATTTCCTTTATAATAATTATTCCTTTACTTTTTAGGGTGTATGCTTTCTGTTATTTAGGAAAACATCTGAGTTATAATCACTTTATTTTTATACTTCATTAGACATCTTTTTAAATCCTTGTCAATTTTCCCCAGGTCAGAAACAAAGCTCAGCAAACATTTTTTGCTGCTTTGGGAGCATATAACTTCTGTTGCAGAGATATTATCCCCTTGGTTTTGGAGTTCTTACGGCCTGATAGAAAGGATGTCACACAGCAGCAGTTCAAGGTATAGATTCTGTTTTAACTTTTGCTGTAAATACCCACAAATATTTTGTTATATTTGCTTATTATCTCTTAAAATGTAGGTTAGTTGACAGTATTAGAACATTTCATCATGGTTAGTGTTATGGAGAAAATACAGGGTGGAGACCCCTGTGGAAAATAGGTAAGTTGAAGTAGCATAACCAATGTATGTGAAAGGAGGACCAGAAACAGGAAGAAATAAGGTTATTTTGAGCAACAGATAAAAGTAGAAAAAGAATGTTAAGAGGTTTCAGAGGTGACATGTAAATGAACCTTTATAAGTAGATAGATTGAGAGATATTAAGGATAGGTAAGAGTAAGTGCTTGATGACTAAATATGAGGGGACTAATGAATGGGCATTTCCATTTCTATGCTTCTGGATAGTATGAGTGGTTATAGGGAAGGTGGGAGATCCCTCGTACCCAAGAATTTTGGGTAAGCCTGGGCAACATGGTGAGATCCTGTCTCAAAACAAAATGAAAAAATTAGAGGTCAAACAACAAAACTGACTGAGATACCATTAAAAGAGAGGAATAGACAGAAGACAATAAAGAGACCTTTCAGAAAAAAGACATTCATCAGTGCCAACTTTCTGGAGAGGATTAAGATGAACACTAAGCATGTTCCTTGAAGTTAGTTTGTAAGACGGAAATAAATAGCCTGTAAGCCAGGCTTAGTTACTTACTTTTAAAGTAAAGTTTTATTAGAACAAGCCATTCTTTATGTGGTTTGTACATCTTCTTCAATCATGATGTTGGAGATGAGTAGTTGAGACTTATGCCAAGGGACTATTTTTTTTTCTTTTTCTTTCTTTCTTTTTTCTGGTGGCTGACTTTCTATCCCAGTGCTGGATATTCTTTCTGGAAGGTCTTCCTCATTTGATTATATATGTATAGGGTATATATGTTAAGAATGGCTTATATGGGCAACAATAGAGAGGCTAAGGTTAACGGTGCCTATATAGAGAGCCTGAAGGAGACTGGAATATATAATAGTAACAGTCCGACTTGGGAACTGTTTAGACTGAGTGTTCTGGAAATTTAAAAAAAAAAAAAGTTTTGATATTAATAGAAAATTTATCCACTTCACCAGAATTATCTAATTAGACTTCGTCATTAAAAACTTACAGTTAAGCATCTGAATTTTTAAAAAAGATTTTAATTTGTTGTTTGACAATTTGACACAATGTATCTTTTCATGTCCACTCTCCTCCTGAGTAACCAAGCTTTTATATACATACTAACATATTTAGCAACTTGGCCTTAGCTGGTATTTGATAAATCATTTCAAACTTTAGGTCCTAAAAATATTCCGTGGTTCATTTCAATGCCATTGTTAATGTCTAAGGAAAATAAGAATGGAGTTTGTGTCTTTACAAATATGCCTACCTTTTAAAATTGACTAGTCATTCTTGAACAAGCCCTCTATTAAATGACTTAAAAAAATATTAATGGATGCCACTTGGTTATACCTCAAGTTCATGGTTTTAAAAATAACATGGTATGTCTGAAGACAGCTACAGTGAGTGAGTGGGGCCAGAGCAGGAAGAAAAAGTGTCTGAAGACAGCTACAGTGTACTTACATATAATTAATAAATAAATCTTTAAAAAAATGTGTGAAACTATTTACAAAGTAGCTGTAAGTATATAAATAATCACTGTAAAAATTTAAGAACCATGTTGAACTAAACTGTGACTCTTTCTTTGTAAATGCATCTGTTCTTATAGGGCGCCTTATATTGTCTACTTGGAAATCACAGTGGTGTGTGCCTGGCAAACCTTCATGATTGGGACTGTATTGTGCAGACCTGGCCAGCACTTGTTTCTTCAGGGCTTAGCCAAGCAATGTCACTGGAAAAGCCATCAATAGTGAGACTATTTGATGACCTTGCCGAAAAGATTCATAGACAATATGAAACAATTGGCTTGGATTTTACAGTAAGCAAACCATTTATTTGTTCACTCATATTTTAGTGGAAATTCTGGCTTTTATTTTCCATGTGTTTCCTTTTTTTCTGTAATGATAGTTTGGCTTTATTATAATTTTTAAAAGATACTTGCTTTCTCTTTCCATCTAGTGCTTTTTAGTGATCACTATTGTAGATAATGATGGGACATCAAGTTGGACTGTGTCTGGGAATGAATCAGGTCATTTCTACCAAGAGGCTACTCCACTTAGCATTACGACATTGTATTATGTGTCATGACTCTACTTTTTTTTTTTAATAAGATTCCAAAGTCATGTGCTGCAATAGCAGAATTACTTCAGCAATCAAAGAATCCTTCCATTAGCCAGACACTACTTAGCCCAGAAAAGATTAAAGAAGGACAGAAGCGTCAACAGGATAAGAATGCCGATGCCTTAAGGTAATTGATAAACTTTCTGCTGAGACAAAATAGTACAGGTAATACATGTTTTTCTAGCTCAACAATATAAATGTAACTTACCACTTACATACACATTGATTTCTGGGGAAATGCAAAAAGTTCGGAGATGATTGTTGTAAAGAGCCTGAATTTTCACTTTTAGGTACAGAGTTGAAAAAAAAAAGCTAAAACAGTTATTGTTGTACCTTTTTCACTATGAATTCCTTTTGTTTGTTTTTTTAGATAGTAATATATACATACAGACATAATAAAATTGGTACACTTTATTTTAAGTCCTCAATTTAAGTTCAGTACATTACTTTATAGCTTTTAAGTAATTAATCTCTTTTTGATTAAATATGGTATTAGGATATTAGTAAACTTTTATTATTATTATTTTTTTTAAATTTGGGGAACCAGAACAAGTCCATAGAAACAAATTAATAGCCTTCCTAACTCAGTTTTGGGTTTACCATGTAACTAGTACATGATTATGCCTACCTACTCTTTTGGAAATGCCTTATTTTTTATCAGAAAATTGCCCAGTCTGGTCTTAACTCATGAGCTTAAGAGCCCTTCCTGCCTCAATGTCGCAATGATATGAATATCGTTATGAATATGGTAGCTAGCTATAACCTCCAAGCTTGTTTTCTCAGATTACTATACAGAGTATACTGCTAACTCTTTGATTAATGTTCTAATGTTTACTTTGGAACACTCAGAAATAGTTTGCTGGGCATACTTTTTTTTACCCCCCATGTGTAAGAGGTTTTATTGGGAGAGAGAGAGATGAGGCGGCAGCAGAAAGAGAAGAGTGGGAGAGTAATGCTGGTACTTTTGTGCCGAGGCAGGAGGATCAGGCATTCAAGTCTAGCCTGTAGTATAAGACCTGATCTCCAAAAAAAAAAAAAAAAACCTAAACCCAAAAAAAAAAAAAAAAAAACCACCAAAAACAAAAAACAAAGCAAAACAAAACAACAACAAAAGACCTGAGAGAAAAGATGACATGTTTATAAATATCTGTTAAATCCATTTGGTCCTTGACTTCTGTTAGTCTCATTGTGTCTCTGTTTAGTTTGTGTTTCCATGATCTGTCCATTACTGAGAGTAGGGTGTTGAAATCTCCCACTGTTATTGTGTGTGGTGCAATGTGTGCTTTGAGTTTAAGTAAAGTTTCTTTTATGAATGTGGGTGCCCTTGCATTTGGAGCATAGAGGTTCAGAATTGTGAGTTCATCTTGGTAGATTTTTCCTTTAATGAGTGTGAAGTGTCCTTCCTTACCTTTTTTGATAACTTTGGTTCAAAGTTGATTTTTTTTTTTTTTTTATAATAGAATGGCTACTCCAGCTTGTTTCTTGGGACCACTTGCTTGGAAAATTGTTTTCCAGCCTTTTACTATGAGTCTTTGTCACTGAGGTGCGTTTCCTGTGTGCAGCAAAAAGCTGGGTCCTGTTTATGTATCCAGTCCGTTAGTCTATGTCTTTTTATTGGGGAATTGAGTCTATTGATATTAAGAGATATTAAGGAAAACTGATTGTTGCTTCCTATTATTTTTGTTATTAGAGGTGGAATTATGTTTATGAGGCTATCTCCTTTTGGGTTTGTTGAAAGATTACTTTTGTAGCTTTTTCTAGGGTGTAGTTTCCCTCCTTGTGTTGGAGTTTTCTCTCTATTATGCTTTGTAGAGCTGGATTTGTGGAAAGATATTGTGTAAATTTGGTTTTGTCATGAAATATTTTGTTTTTTCCATCTATGTAGTCTCAGTGCACCAGTGTAGGGGAATGTGAGGGCAGGGAAGGGAGAGTGGGTTGGTGGGTGGGTAGGTGGGGGCACACCCTCATAGAAGCAGGAGGAGGGGGGATAGGATCGGGAGTTTCTGGGGGTGGGGTCAGAAAAGGAGATAACTTGAAATGTAAATAAATAAAATATCCAATTTAAAAAAAGGAAGAGAGAGAAAAGAAACAATTGGTAGTTTGTGTTCCTTTTTCACTGTCCACTTTTAGTCTTGTCAAATGGTGAGATGTAAGAGGAGAGGGAATTTATATTATATTATGTGATGTTTGTCTTAATAGTATAGTAAGATCATACTTTATCTGAAATTTTTTTAAAGGAACTATGAATGTTTGGTAAATACTTTACTAGATGGTGTGGAACAAAGAAATCTGTAAGTATAATTTTTTTTTCCCTTTAAAACATGTTTTATAACCATCAAAACATTTGTCTTAACTGCTCTAGTAATCCTGTGCATGGGAAAAGGAATGACTATATTAATGGAATAATTTGTGTGTTTAGAAGATTGGGGTGGGACGTGTGTAATTATAGGGGCAGTTTGCTTCAGTAGGCCTGTCTTAATTCTTTAGAAACTTAAAATTATGTCAAACATAGAGTTGTGCAGAGTTTCACACACCTGTGATCCCAGTTCTCAGGAGGCTACAAAGCAAAGAAAAAGTTTCAAAACAGATGCTTGTTTTAAGTGGCTTTTAAGGGAAATCTGATTTGTAAACACCTTCTCTCACTCTCCCAACCACCAGGCCATGGAAATTTGAGCATATAGGAATCGGGCTTCTGTCTCTACTCCTAAGGGATGACAGAGTGTTGCCTCTTCGTGCCATACGTTTTTTTGTTGAAAATCTCAACCATGATGCAATCGTTGTTCGAAAGGTACATACTTTATTTTGATACTGTGTTGGGTTTGAGAATATTTACCTCAGCAGACTCTTTAAATTCTTCATAGACAACATGTATCCTAATCAATACCTTGAAAGAAATGACTTGGCATTTCCTTCTGTTTGCTCAGAAACAATAAGAATTTGTTCAACAAATATTGGGAGGCATAATCAAGCATTTTATATATTTAATACTATAACTATTACTTACAGACTAATAGAAAAATTTGACTTTTAAAAATTCAAAAATCCATTTTGCAAGCAGAACGGAAAACCTTAGGGTTCAATTTTTTGGTTTTCTTCTAAAAGTGTTACAAATGAGCTTGAAGAAGGATTCTGGCTTTGTCCCCTTCTGGAAGAAAACCAATAAAAGGCCCAGAGGCCAGCACAAATGGAATGAGCTACTGTTGACCTAACAAAAGAAGGGCAGTTCTTTCAGCAGAGATGGTAGTAGATTCCTAGTTGAATGTTTATGTTCTTCCCACCATTGCCAACAGGTAGACAGTAGACAGTATATTTCTCTAGTTAGCTAACTCTTTAATCCAAATCTCTCTCTCTCTCTCTCTCTCTCTCTCTCTCTCTCTCTCTCTCTCTCTCTCTCTCTCTCTCTCACACACACACACACACGCACACACTCTCTCTCTCTCTCTCTCTCTCTCTCTCTCACACACACACACACACACACACACACACACACACACACACACCACTGCAACATACATGTGGAGGTCAAAGGACAATTCTTGGGAGATAGGTCTCTACTTGCACTGATGGATTGGAGGATCAGATTGAACTCAGGTCATTGAGCTTGTACAGCAAGTACTTGTGCTTGCTGAGCCATCCCACAGAGCCTAAACTTTTCATGCGTACTTTTTTGGTTAATTTCTCCAATAACTTCTCTCCTGGTATTCCCCTTTCCATTTTCAAGTCTTGTGTTTTGCCACCCCCTTTTCCCCATTTCCTTGCAGCCTTTTCCTCTCTCATGTCCCCTTTCCAGCATCGTGACTTCTATGTACTCATGCTCACTGTACATAAATAACTTTGAATATACATTAGAAGCTGGGATCTGTATAAAAAGATAACATGTGTTGGTTGTCTTTCTAAGTCTGGGATACTTTTCTTAATATGACTTCCATATCCATTTGTGAATGTCATTTTTCCATTTATGGTTAAGTAAAATTTCACTTATATGCATGGCACATTTGTATTATCTGTTGATGGACATCTAGGCTGATTCCATTTCCTTGCTACTGTCAGTAGTGCAGCATTGAACATAGATGTACAGGTATTGTTGGGATAGACTGCAGAGTCCTTTGGGGGACCTAATCTTTGAGGAACTGCTGCACTGATTTCCATAGAGTCTGTATGAGTTTACACTCCTACCAAGAATGAATATGGGCTCCTTTTGGGAGGAGGTTTTTTTGAAAGAAATAGAATCAGTTTCTACTGTGGTACAACATGTTATAAGAGAGTTTTTCAAAATGTTGATATATACGTGTTAACCTGTTTGTAGATGGCTATCTCAGCTGTTGCTGGTATTCTCAAGCAGCTAAAGAGAGCTCACAAAAAGCTGACTATCAACCCTTATGAAATCAGTAAGTAATACACCAATAACAGTGCTTTTAAATAACACTTAGAACATTTCCTTCACTATTCACAGAGGTTAGGAGCATAGGCAGAAAGGTCCAGAATTCAAAAGTCAGCTTGAGCTGTGTTAACACAATCCATTCAGTATTTCTTTCTGAGCAGGAAGATTAGAAAAGATCTTCTCCTTTTCTTACTGTGTTCTCGGGATTTTCCCCCCTTTATATTTATTTATTTGCTTTTGTTGTTGTTTGGTTTTTTGAGACAAGGTTTCTGTATATAGCCCTGTCTGTCCTGGAACTTACTCTGTAGACCAGGATGGCTCAAACTCAAGAGATCCACCTTCTTCTGTCTCCCAAGTGCCAGGATTAAAAGCATGCACCACTGCCCTGAGAGTGTAATATTTTTGATATATATAAAAGAACACTCTTAGGAAATACTTTTGTATTCTGTACTATGGGGTGTAGAGACATTATGAGAGCAATTTCCCATAAAATGATTCTAATAACTGTGAGTGTAGGGAGAAAGAATATGTTAAAATATGTATAGGGTAATGTATAAAAATATGAGGACTGTAAGTGAAGAATAATGTAAAAAACATTCCTTGAGCTTTATAAGCTTGAAATTAATTTGGAACCAAATATTTTAAGAAATCCTTTTAATTTAGTACATCATATTCTCCTAACAGTTACCAATCCCAAATCCATCCATCCCATCTTTCCCTCAACAGTTCAACATAAACCCCATGCCCATCCTCAAACTCCACCCCCTCCCACTCGACCTTTTCTCAGGGCTGAGATCCAGGACCTTACTCATGCCAGGTTTTTTGTTTGTTTGTTTGTTTTGTTTGTTTGTTTTGTTTGTTGTTTTTTGGGTTTTTTGTATTTTTGTATGTGGGTGCACATATACCATCACATTTATGTAAAGGTCAAAGTACAACAGTGGGAGTCAGTTTTTTTCTCTTAACCATATGGGTCAGGGAGTTGAACTCAGGCTACTGGTCTTGTTAATGGGTACCTTTACCTAGTGATCCATGTAGACAACAATATATGGTCTTTTTTAAAGACAGTATTAATAAGTGATTTCTTCTTAAGTGTTGCAGGTAGAGCTAGAGAGATAGCTAAGGTAGTAGGATTGTCTATTGAAAGTCTACAATAGCTACTGAGTTATTGTTTTCAAATTATTAAATCTGAATACCTTTTCTTTAGGTGGATGTCCTAAACCTACCAAAATTCTTGCTGGTGATAGACCTGATAACCATTGGTTGCATTATGATAGCAAAAATATACCAAGAACAAAAAAAGAATGGGAGTCAAGTTGCTTTGTTGAAAAAACTCACTGGGGATACTACAACTGGCCAAAGTAAGTCACAGTTCACCTCTCACCTTATCATTAAACATTTTTTTCTTTTTTGGTGAACTTTATTTTGTTAGATCCAATTTCTAGGTTCAGAGTCACTTTTAAAGGCCTTTCCTTCTTTTTTCCTATTTTCTTGTGCTTCTGCCAATGCTGTGTTTCATTTCTTCCCAGTTGTTACACTACAATTCTTGAGTTTTTGTTAATGCCATGCTATATGGCTAGGGAGGTTCTTAACAGCTGCTCTAAATTGTATTCCTATGTATTAATAATAACACACAGTTTGTCTATACCAGAAGCACCTTCCTCTCGCTGTTGAGTCGTGTAATTGTTACCAAGGCATGCAGATCTGTAGACCTTAAAGCAGAGACTGTTGTAATCTACTCATATCCCTACACTTCATTCTAATCAGAAGTTGTTAAAAATACCTCCTCACATTTACCATTGAAGCTGTATTTTCTTCTGTTCATGTTATAAATAAAACTCTTACTGTGTAGGAATATGGTTGTTTATGCTGGTGCAGAAGAGCAGCCTAAACTTGGCAGAAGCAGGGAGGATATGACAGAGGTAAGCATTCATTCCATTGTGATTTTCATTGGATCTTGACTGCTGATTTAGCTCTATCTTAGTCAAGTCCTTTTTTAAATGTTACGGTTCCATCACTCTGGTGCTAATTGACATCACATTAACATTTCCAAGGTTACCCTTAAGTTACTACTGAATTCAACATCCCACTGAGTACTGCTCTATACAGTACTTCTGGCTGCTTGTGTTAGTTCTGGATGATACAAGGCTCTTGAGCAAACATAATGACCAATTTAGGTTTCCATTGTGTATAAATCATGGCTTCTTAAGAAATAGGTGTTAATTTTTTAATATTCATTTTTATTGTTTTTAATTATGTGTATCTGTGTACAGGTATGTACACCTGGGTGTAGGTGGGGGCCAAGGGGTGTTAGTTCCCCTTTGAGCAGGAGTTAGGGTCATGAGAGCTATCTACATTGGGTGATGGGAACAAATTCAGGCCTTCAGGAAGAACACTGCCATTCTTAACCACTGAGCTATCTCCCAGTGCAGATGTCTAGATTTTAAAGACAAATACTTTAGTTAAGTCGGGTATAGTAGAGAATGAATGAGAACAATGAATGTAACATCTGCACTCAAGGCTTTTAAGGGAGGACTGGTATGAATTCAAGGCCAGTCTGGACTGTAGAACAAGACTGTCCATAATCAACTAAACAAAAGGAAGGAAAGGGAAAAAACAAAACCACAAAAATAAAACAAAAATGTCTTCATTGAATATACTTCATTATCATTGTGAAAGTTAATTCACTTTAAAAAGCCAAGTTGGGTTGGGACTCTACAAGAAGACCCACATTGGCTAACCTGGACCCTTGGGGGCTTTCAGAGACTAAACCACTAACCAAAAAGCGTACATTGGCTAGACCTGCACAAATATAGCAGATGTCCCCCATGCAAGTCCCCCAACAACTGGAGCAGGGACACTCTGACTCTGTTGCCTACCTGTGAATCCTGTTCCCTAACTTGCCTGCCTTGTCCAGCCTTAGTGGGAGATGTTGTGCCTAGTCCTGCAGTGACTTGATGTGCCAGAGTGGGTTAGTACCCAGAAAGGGGTGGGGGTGTTGGAGGAGGGAGGGCTTTGATTGGGATATGAAGTAAATAAATTAATTAATCACTGGGGAGAGCTAAGTTTTCTTCAAGTTGATATTTAAATTTTCTGATTGTCACCAACCTTTCTTTAAAGGTTGGTGTTATACAAAGATGGAAATGGTTTGTTAGAGTTTGGTTTATAGTTGGAAGGCTCTTATAAATTGCACAGAGCTGACACAAAAGTGTTAGCCCTCATTACCAAACAGAACATTTTTTGGTCTTAATTCATATTATGAAAAATGACATCCAAATCTGGGGAAGTAAAGGGAAAAACTTAAATATTTTTAGAGTTGCATTTTACTTTTGCATCTAGTTGCATTTACTGTTTTCATTCTAGAAATTACTATAGTTTCTATGGGTATTGAAAATTCTCCAGAACAAATCTATAGTTATAAGTCTTGTGCTCTTAAGTAGGTTTTAAACCTTGAACATTGTTTTTTTTTTTTTTTCAACTTTATAGGCAGAACAGATTATATATGATCGTTTTTCTGATCCTAAGTTTGTTGAGCAGTTAATCACATTTCTATCTTTAGAAGACAGAAAAGGAAGAGATAAGTTTAGTCCCCGGCGTTTCTGCCTCTTTAAGGTAATTATGCTTGTATACCCTTTTCATAAAATTTAGTGATTACCAATTTATGGGCTAATAAGTAAATTTGAATTAACCTATTGTCTGCCTTAATCTAAAGTGGTACTGAAATTACATAGTTCATATTGCTATGGCTTACTTTTTGTTTAAGGTAACCTTTTAAATTATTGGTGGTATTAGCAGTAGAAACAAAAAATGCATTTTAATATCAATTTGCAGTATTCTTACTATTGTAACTGATGTTGTTACAGAAGTTAAATTCTAATGGGGAGAATAAATTGTAAACTTAAATATTATAAAGATAATACTGGGGGCTGGCGAGATGGGTCATTTGTTAAGAACACTGGCTTCTCTCCCAGAAGTCCTGAGTTGAGTTCCCAGCAATCACATAATGGCTCACAACCAGCTATAATGGGATCTGATGCCCTCTTCTGGTGTATCTGAAGACAGCTACCCATACATAAAATGAATAAATAAATCTTTAAAAAAAGATAATACTGAATTAACTTTGTCTTTTTTCTTTAATAGGGTATATTTAGAAATTTTGATGATGCTTTTCTGCCTGTTCTAAAGCCCCATTTAGAACGCTTGGTTGCAGATTCTCATGAAAGTACCCAGAGATGTGTTGCAGAAATTATAGCTGGTTTAATCAGAGGTTCTAAGCATTGGACATTTGAGAAGGTGATGTGATCAATAACCGGAGGGTTTTGTTTGCTTGTTTTGGGTTTTTATTGATCATTTATCCAGGACACGTAAGTAATACCAGGACTCGGGAGGCAGTGGCAGGGCCAGCCTGGGCTACATGAGACCTTGTCTGAAGAAAAGGTAAAAAAGGTAGCAATCCACATCACATTTGATATTGATTCTTAAAATATGACAGGTTCAACTCCATAAAATGTGCCAAAAATGGAGCTTGGTGATATGGCTTAGTTGGTAGACTGTTTATTTAGCATGTACCAAGCCCTCTGTTAGTTACGTCTTAATACTTAGTGACATGGGCTTAAATTTCCAGCATTCTGGAGGTCAAGAGCAAGAAGATGAGAAGTTGAAAGTCATCCTCTTTTACATAGCAAGTTTGAGATTAGCCAGGGGTATCAGAGATACTCTTTTGTTTTTGTTTATTTAAAAAGAAAGAAAGGAAGGAAGGAAGAAAGAAAAATGAAATGAAAACTTGGTGTCTGGGAATTGTCACACAAACCATATATGCACCAATGTCAGTTAGCCAAGAGCACTTTATTGAATGGATACCATAATACTGAACATCCAAGACCACAAGAAGAAAAAACCTAATTGTGGCACCAGTTTGGTCCCAGGGCAGGCTTTTTATAGAAAAAAAAAAAACAGGTTTTAAAGTTCAAAGGCAAGCAGTGAAGTGGCATTTTTGACTAACTAGACAATGTATGATCAGCCAACCTTTAAGCTGATTGGTCCTGAGTGAAGAAAAAGGGTGGTAGACAGGTAGTGAACGGGAGTTTCAGAACATGGAGATAACAGGGTACAAAGTGATTTAGACTTAACTTTTTAGCTTATTAATAACATTTTTAATATCATCTGTGAATAATTAATTCCTCCTGGGAAGTAGAGTCTGAGAACCTGAACTTAATTTTCCTTGATGACCAAAATGGAGACTGAATACAAAATGGCTACTGCTATGTTGAAAAGAGTAGGCGTCAACAGAAACAACAGTTTTTCATTGTTTATAGGTAACATTTAGTTCATGGAAAGAAGTCAAGATATATCAGTTAGGTTTAAATGAAAATAAAAACCCCAAAACCCTAGAAAGATAAGTTTGCCTTTTCAGGATCACAGGGTGATTTGTGGGCTTATTGAAGTTTTGAAGCCACCAATATGTTCAGTCCTTTATTATCATAATTTGAACTGAAGATCTTGCCTAAAGTGAATTCCTGTTTCATATCAGAACACCAGTGCTTCCATCTTGGGTTCAATAGTGACCTGAATATGCATGAAAAATTTAAAGTTTCTCTTTAGCCCAGTGTGATAGCTTTAGTTTTTTAAAAAAGAACTTTTCTGTGTAGGAAATATTTTATAAGGAAGCATACAAAGTTTTCCCTCTTTTTTGAATGATATTCTGAGAAATAAATTGTATTACATATCCTTTGTATATACTATATTATATGAATTATAACATAGTAAGCTCCCTCACTTAGTTGGTCAATGAAGTCCTGTCCTGTTTGTGTGTAACTGTTTCTAGGTGGAGCTGTTTTCAGAATGATGGATGCTACTAATGTTTCTGTGTTTTACTTTGATAAGGTGGAGAAGCTTTGGGAGCTCCTGTGCCCACTGCTGAGAACAGCACTGTCCAACATGACAGTGGAGACATACAATGACTGGGGAACCTGTATAGCCACATCCTGTGTAAGCACACTTTCTGCTTGTTTCCCTGGTGACACTGCTTTCAAAATGTATCAGATCCTGTGTCCCCTTTGATCTCGACAATTTGTTCATGCTTTATTTTGGGGGGGGGGAGGTACATAATTGAAGGTGCTTTGTAGCCTTCCTGGTAGCCTTTGAGTGTAGCTCTGGTTCCCATTCAGAAAATTTGGGAAACGTTTACACATATTAAAAACCATATTATAGTTATACGTGTTGTTAATACCAAGTGTGCCCATTGCTCATTTGCTTTTGTTTAACTTGTCCATTTTGCTAAGATTTTTCCCTTTTAATACAAGTAATGATAATTAAATTTGTATTTGAGTCAGTTTTATTTTGGCCTGCCTTTTGCATACTTATGTAATATAACTGGGTCTGATTGAGTTACAGAACTATGTCTTTTGCCTAATTTATTACTTTATATCTTCAACATAGGAAAGCAGAGATCCCCGGAAGCTTCATTGGCTTTTTGAGCTGCTCTTGGAGTCACCATTGAGTGGTGAAGGCGGGTCCTTTGTAGATGCATGGTAAGTAAAAAGAAAACCTGTATGGTTGACATCAAAGATTTTATATTAACTAATGAATAAATGGAAATGAGTTACTAGGCATGGTGTTGCACACCTGTAATTCTTGCAATAGGGCGGGTTAGAGAGGAGAATCATGAGTTTTAGGCCAGCCTGGGCTATACACCAAATTCCAGGTCAAGCAGGATTATCCAGCATGAGCAGGTCCCAAAACAAAAGAAAGACAGGAAATGAATTATCCAAGTGCTAAATTAAATGATGAATTTCTTTTGGAGGCTGTGGTGTTTTCATTTTGTAAGCAGTGTACCAGCTCCAATGTAAGTCACCCAGCCTTCTGAGCTGCCACAGCTCTTGAGTGAGGGAATATACTGATTTCTTTGTCATAATTTTATTTTTCATATTTTATTTTTATCAAAAACAGAAAGAAGAGGGGAGTGGCCAAGTGCTGGCCTAATGTAATATGCTCTGTATCACCACAAAACAAGGCAGCTATAAAGGGTTGTTTACTTGGCAGAGCTGGTGAAGGTAGAGGGAAGCAGGAGGTATTAAGAATTAGAGTTAAGGGGGGCTGGAGAGATAGCTCAGTGGGTCAGAGCACTGACTGCTTTCCAGAGGTCCCCACGACCACGTGGTGACCCTCTTCTGGTATGTCTAAAAACAGCTACAGTGTACTCATATAAATACAATAAATAAATCTTTTTTTAAAATTATAATAAAAAAACAGGCAGTGATGGCACACGCCTTCAATCCCAGCACTTGGGAGGCAGAAGCAGGAGGATTTCTGAGTTCAAGGCCAGCCTGGTCTACAGAGTGAGTTCCAGGACAGCCAGGGCTATACAGAGAAACCCTGTCTTGAAAAATCAAATATATATATTCATTAGATTATTATTCTCAAAACATTAGGTCAGGTGCTGGTGAGATAGTTTAGCGATATAGATTTTTGCCTATAAACCTGACAACTTGAGTGCAATTCTTGCAACCCACATGGTGACCAAATGATAAAAGGAGACCTACATAGACTGACACACACCCTCACACACACACAAAAGAAGGCATGGAATGGGGCTAGTGAGACGGCTGAGCTGGTGCCAAGCCTGATAACCTAAGTTTGGTTTTTGGAACTCTCATGGTTGAAAAAGAAAACAGATTTGTTTTCTGACCTCCACCCTCATGCTATGGCATGTGTGTGCCCCCAACCCTACTTCACATCCACGCATACTAAATAAAGAAATGTTTAAAAGAAAGGTCAATGGGTATTCTTTTTCAAAACTTAATAATAGTAAATATAGTACCAATAAAAATATATTTAAACATTTTTAATGTAGTAAATATAAAAAGTAGGTAAAAAATATAAAAAAAAATAGAAAAGGGAATGTGGAAGGCAATCTTCAAGATGTTACAATTTTGCATTGTGGATGGTATATTTAGTGAGAAGGAGCTGTTTGTGGTGATGTAAGAGAAAGCAGGAAAAGATTGAAATGTAATACAGGCATAGAAAAGCAATGTGTAATACTACCTCTCTGTCCTTTCAATTGTAGCCGACTCTATGTGCTACAAGGTGGCCTTGCCCAGCAAGAGTGGAGAGTCCCTGAACTATTGCACAGACTTCTAAAGTACTTGGAACCGAAGCTCACCCAGGTTTACAAAAATGTCAGAGAAAGAATAGGGAGGTATGTATAGTTTCTCCTTTTGGTTTTATGTCTTGAGTCTTTGTAGTAAGTTTTAATACTAACAGTATATACTTCCTAGTCATGTTCCTAGTGAGAGTGCTGTTGTCTTCCTCATGTTTTGATCATTATTATGTTCTGAAAAACAAGACACTGACTATGAATTAAGATCACTGTACTCAGAAGCCACCAATGAGCAGCCATCACATTACATACAGGGTTGCCCCTCAGAATTATATGGCATATCTTACACTGGGAGCAATCAGAGACCCTCCCTGGGAATTATCTTTTGAAAATTTGGTTTGGCTGAGCTGTAACTTTTGAATTTCAGTTTTAATTTTCATGTCAAACTCCCTACTCTTCTGTATTTTATTTAACAGTGTGCTGACCTACATATTCATGATAGATGTTTCTTTGCCAAATACTGCTCCAACTACTTCTCCTTGTATCCCCGAGTTTACTGCTCGAGTCTTAGAAAAACTGAAACCGCTCACAGATGTGGATGAAGAAATTCAGAACCATGTTATGGAAGAAAATGGCGTTGGTGAAGAAGATGAACGAACTCAGGGCATTAAACTCTTAAAAACCAGTGAGTCTTTAAAATTTGTAGAAAATTACTTGAAAACAGAGCTCTTTTTAGTTCATTTGGGTAGTTTTCCGAACACACACACACACACACACACACACACACACACACAC